>ML345959.1:0-52323 GCA_005239505.1 Nicotiana paniculata
CGGGAAGTTTATTGGTGGAGTGGTATGAAGAGAGGTGTGCCAGACTTTGTATATAAATGCCCGAATTGTCAGCAGGTGAAGGCCGAGCATCAGAGACCCAGTGGGTTAACTCAGCTTATGGAAATTCCGATGTGGAAATGGGAAATGATCAACATGGATTTAGTGGTAGGGTTACCTCGCACTCGGCGCAAGTTCGACTCGATTTGGGTGATAGTGGATCGGCTCACGAAATTAGCTCACTTCTTGCCAGTCAAGTCCACCGATACTACAGAACAGTACACTCAGTTGTATATCAAGGAAATAGTTAGGCTTCATGGTACTCCAGTTTCTATTATCTCAAATCGAGGAGCCCAGTTCACGGCTAATTTTTGTAGGAAATTTCAGCAAGGTTTGGGTACTCAAGTAAATCTCAGCACGGCTTTCCATCCGCAGACTGATGGTCAGGTAGAACGAACTATTCATACGCTTGAAGATATGTTACGGGCTTGTGTGTTGGACTTCAAGGGTAGTTGGGAAGATCATTTACCACTTATCAAATTTGCTTACAATAACAGCTTTCACGCTAGTATTCAGATGGCCCCATTCGAGGCATTATATGGGAGAAGGTGTAGATCTCCGATTGGGTGGTTCGAGGTTGGTGAAGCAGATTGTTAGGGCCAGATCTTGTGCACCAGGCGTTGGAAAAATTTAGAGTCATTCAGGAGAGGATGAAAATCGCTCAGAGTCGTCAAAAATCCTATGCGGTTTAGGAAGAAAGGGACATTGAGCCCCAGGTATGTCGGGCCATATCAGATTGCTCAAAGGATACGACAAGTGGCTTATAGGTTGGAATTACCCCCTGAATTGTCATTAGTGCACCCGGTGTTTCACATGTCTATATTTAAGAAAGTGGTTGGAGATCCATCAATCATCGTGCCAATTGAGACTATTAAGGTTAAGGAAGAATTATCGTATGAAGAGGTTCCAGTTGCTATTCTTGATAGACAAGTCCGTAGATTGAGGAACAAAGAAATTGCTTCAGTTAAAGTATTGTGGCGAAGTCATCACGTTGAGGAAGCCAGGTGGGAAGCGAAAAATGAGATGAATGAAAAATATCCCCATTTGTTTGAATAAGTCTAATAGTATTCGTCAGAACTGTCATCTCTAAGCAAATTATATTTTATGTTCAGTTTTGTGCAGAAACCCCCCCATCTTCCCCTAATTGCCTTGTTGTTGTAGTTTCCCGATGTGTGCTGAAACTGAACCCGCTGTTACTATTTGGTAGTGTGCAACCCTTGAGGTAAATGAAAGTTTTGTGGAACATATGTGCTAGGCAAGTGATTAATAGTAGTGTAGGTTGGTAATGATTAATTGAAATTAATATGGTATATTGAGGTGATTTGGGTTGTATAGGAATCATCACAATGACCAAGTTATGTGCAAGAATGTGAATCATGTGCAAATTTATGGTATAGGAAGAAAGAGTTATGTGTAGTTGACACAATGATTGAATATTTGCAAATTGTTGAGGTAACAACGTTGTGTGTGAGTTATTGGGTTATTAAAACTATGTAATGGTGCCTGGAAATGTGTTTCGGGGGCTCTCTGACAGGTAGATAGGTCTAATTACAAAGGGAACTCTAGCGAAATTTTTCTGAAATATTGGAGTTAGTGAGAATCTGGAAGTTGCATATCATGCTTTCAAAACTAATTGATTTCCAAAACCCTCATTCGAGGACGAATNGAAAGTAGGCGTTATGAGACGCACTATGCGATCACATAACATGTGTGCGGACCACATAATGGTTGCATACCTGGGCAGATCACTGCCCCATTTGAGGAAAACTATGTGATCCAATATGCGATCGTATTTCGGTTCTGCGGACCGCATAGCTGTCGCATTGTTGCCTTTGATTTTTGGGAAGGAGGTTATGCGACGCACTATGCGATGGCATAACGTGTATGCGGACCGCATAATGGTCGCATACCTAGGCAGATTGTTTTCGATTTTGGCCCATCTTGAGAGCCATTCTACGGTCGATTCTGCGGACCGCATGTCAGGAATGCAATTGCATTCCTAACCGCATTCTTGTGTCGGGTCCTATTTTTCTAATTTTTAAAAACCCGACCCCAGTTCATTAAAATACCCCTCCCCTTCATTTTTAACCATTTTCTGAACAAAATTAGAGAGCGGGGAGAGAGCGTTCTTGAGAGAGAAAGCTTTATACCTATCAATTGGATTTTAAAAGTTACTCAGGCTTGGAAATTTTGAGTAATCATCTTCTTCTTCATTCTAACAGGTAAGAATCCCCATCCCTTTTCATCAGTTTTCAGGTTTTAAACAAAAATGGGGTTCTCATGAATTGATTCTTGAAAATATAAGTTGATACCTTGCATGCATGATCATTAATGTCCATATTCTAGTAAGAGGAAGTGGGTTGGGGTAAAGTTCACAAATAAGGGGTTCGCAATCTAAGGGGTCACATAGCATTCGATAAAATGCTTAAAAAGAGTTCAAATTATATGCATGATTTCCAATTCTGAGTTAAATATTTTTAATTGTGAACTAGATTGACGGTACTAGTCGGTCCGGTGATTTGTGAGTAAAAGTTAAAAAGGATTTTCGAACCTAGGTATGTATGGCTAACTTTAACCTTTGTAGAATCCTTTTGTTGGGTCCGAGCATACAACATGTGTACCTTGTTTGAGAATATGTGAATTGATTGTTCAAATGTGTTGAGACTCTATTCTCTTATTGTCCTAGTTGATTGTCATGCTACCTTGCTATATGAGGTTGTGAAAAGTGTTTTGATGCACCTATCTTATTATGTGCAAAGCTCGTAAATGCTAGAGGGTATCGATAAAAGTATGTGTAATAAATGAACGATTGTTGATGTGCCCAAGTGTGGGAACGTATATAATGGCTAAAAGCCGTGCGTGGAAAGTAATGAAAAAGGGTATTGTGAAATAATGTAAATGAGCTGAACGATTATCGCAACACCGTGTAAATGAAGTACTGCTTGGTGAGAATTATGGTGCCTTGGGCCCAAGTAAATAAATTGTTGATATGAACTTGTGTTCCTTGAAATGATGATTCCTGTGATGTAATTGTTTGTGATTGTTGTTGGGAATTTAAATTGTCAGGGGGGGGGGAGGGGGGGTTGCGCGCCGCAACACGAAGTAATAAGGTGTGGGTTGTGGTGATAAGGATGGATTAAATTGTCAGGCGGGGTCGGGTTGCGCGCCGCAACACAAAGTAATAAGGTTGATGGGTTGTGTTGATAAGGGTGGCCGAGGTAATAAGGATGGAATGTGATCATTATCAGTACTGAAATGAAAATGTATGAGCTCGTGAATATGGTGACGTTGAAAGGGAAACATGAGAGATTGTGAAACTTGTTTGATTTTGGTTGTTTCTTTCCACGTGCATTGATTAATTGGTTCTATTGATGCCTCTTAATTGTGTACTGTTTGATTGTACTTAGGATAAAGTTTGTTCATACATACTAGTACTATTCCACAGTACTAACGTCCCTTTTGCCGGGGGCGCTACATTTTCTTATATGAATGTAGATGGTTCTACAACAGGTAATTCATCCCACCATCAGTAGTGCCTCCTCTCCTTTCTGTCAGCTGTTCTGGTGAGCTCCACTTTCCTCCCGGGGCCACGTGCGGCTCATGTCGCCTTATTTTGAGTTTATGGTGTAGTGTAAGGTATAGCCGGGGCCTTGTTACCGCCAAGTAGTATATAAACCTTTTGTATTCGAAGAGGCTCCGTAGACACAATGTGGGCAATGTACATGTGTATTTTGGGTAGTAAGTGTACGGGCCGGAATCGTGGTGCACGTTGTTAATGTTGTATGAAATTTGTAAGTCTTATGTATCATATGTGTGTAATGATAAAGAGTAAAAATGAATTAAAGTTGTAAGTTTATGATTAAGTTATAAATGGCTATTTCACATAATTAATATATATTGAAATCGCGGGGTAACGCATGGGATAGGAAAGGCAAATCAGGTTCGCTTGACCGGGTTCATTCGGTTAGGCGCCGTTCTCGTCCCTTGATTTTGGGGCGTGAGCATTTTGTGGAGTTTTGGAGGAGGAAGGGTGTGGAGAAACACCATATAGATGTAGGGTTGTGAGCTGGTCGTTCGTTGTAACATTTCTGGGTCGTTTGACTCGACTACGGTGGTCGTCTTATGTGTGAAGTGATTAGGTTGTGTGTGGACTGTTTTGGGAGGCTCAATATGATTATTATTGATGTTGTTTGGGCTGTTTGGTGATTTTTTTGACTTGTGTGAAGTCATATAAATAGGGGAGGTGCAGTCCGTTTCATCGTAAAATAGGTTGTGGTTGATACATAATAGTTATGACGCTTAAACGATAACGATAGTGTCTTTTCTCTTATTGTAGATTAAGGAGTTGTGACACTTGCGTAGCTTGAGGTTGGGGCAGTATATACAAGGTATGTGAGGCTATTCCTTTCCTTCTTTTGTGCGACTCTGTTGTACATAATGCAATGAACGAGCTTCCAAAGATACTCTACTCTAGAAGCTTGCAGTACTTATGTTGTTTCCCTTCTTATGGAACAATTGATGTTAAGGTTGATTCTCTTATTCTTATGTTATCAATGTTGTTGGTACTTCCTGATTCTTATAAGATTCTCGATGAAGAGTTAGCCCTAATGATGTGTACGGAGAATATCGACCTTACATCGCTCCGAAATGTTCAAAACAGATTCCAATGAGTCCTGCATGCATTATATATATGTATCTATTTTACTCTACCGAGCCGCTCTATAGTCGGCCGGGTATGGCACCTATTGTGCAACCACTGATCAGTTGGGTTTACCGAGTTCTCTTTGAGTCCGGGTATGATATGATGATGATGATGCCCACAAAGGCGAATGTTCTATGATGATGACAATGCCCACAGAGGCGGATGTTTAAAAAGATTATGTATGTATCATGCATTTCATCTTAATGTCTCTTAGAAGCACTGAGATGCTACAAGTTGTTTCTCCTACATCTTTCTTTACATTACTGTTCTTATTTATTCTTTCCTGCCTTACGTACTCAGTACTTTATTCGTACTGACGTCCTTTTATTTGTGGACGCTGCATGTCGTGCTGCAGGTCCTGATAGACAGGTAGACAAATCTCCCCTACCATAATAGGCCTTCCAGTTCAACGGTTATAAGCGAGATCCCTTCTCCGGACTTGCCGTGGTCTTGGTATGCATTTTTGTTATAGATATTAGGCTATGTCGGGGCCCTGTTCCGGCTATGTTGCATTACTTATGCTCCTTTAGAGGCTCATAGATAGGTGTCGACTCATGTATAGTTTGGTATGCCTTGTTGGCTATTTTTTGTTGTATAGTCTTTCATGGCAACGTTGTAGCTCGTACCTTTTATGTAGATTCTTAGCAATCTTGTCATCCCATGTGATGTATGTTCATGATCCATATGTACCATTTATATTGATCTCGTTATCCCTTAAATATAATAATAAGGTTAGATAAAATGTACGTTGGTGCTCGGCAAGTATGGCCCGGGTGCTAGTCATGATCCTCCAGTTTAGGTCATGACATCGCTGCTCAAGCAGGGATCCTACCTAGCCACACAAGTCGAACACCACTCACGTGCTGCACGTACAGTTTCCTCGCTGATGCATGCCAACAAAAGCCCCAAAATGCGACGCGCAGCCATGTGGTGTTTCCAATGCCAACATTGAAAAACCAAGCAAAGCCCCGCCAAGAACGAAAATAGCCCACAACAACCGATGGTATTCGGCACGTACTGAGCTTAGCAACATGCGCATTGCACCTTGCGGAGCTACTTGCACGACGCTCTACCGTTTTGTTGCCAAAATCCATTAGCCGCCACGAGTGATGTTGCGCACGGCAACCGATGGCAATAGGCACGTACTGAGCTTAGCCCCATGTGCATGGCACCTTGCGGCGCTACTTGCACGATGCTCCGCCATTTCATTGCCAAAAGCCATCAGCTGCCACGAGCGATGCCAGACACAACCCATAACAATCGCACTCTATTTGGCATGTTTTGAGCTTAGCCCCATGTGTATGGTGCCTTGCAGCGCTACTTGTACGATGCTTCGTCGTCCCGTTGCCAAATGACGTGCGACTGCAGCTAGCGATCTCGCCTCCCAATGTTGCCCACAACAACCGATGGCATTCAGTACGTACTAAGCTTAGCCCCATGCGCATGGCACCTTGCGGCTCTACTTGCACGGCGCTCCGCCGTTCGTTGCCAAATGCCATCAATTTCCATGAGCGATGTCGCTTCCCGATGTTTCCCACAACAACTGATGGCAGTCAGCATGTACGAAGCTTAGCCCCATGCGCATGGCACCTGGCGGCGCTCCGCCGTTTATTGCCAAAAGCCATCAATTACCACAAGCGATGTCGCCTCCTAATGTTGCCCACAACAACCGATGGCATCCGAAATTATTAAGCTTAGCCTCATGCGCATGGCACCTTGCGGCGCTACTTGCACGGTGCTCCGCCGTTCGTTGCCAAAAACCATCAATTTCCACGAGCAGTCGTCGTCCCATTTCCAAATGACGTGTGGTTGCCACGAGATATGTCGCCTCTGATGTTACCCACAACAACTAATGGAATTTGACATGTACTAAGCTTATCCCCATGCGCATGGCACCTTGCGGCTCTACTTGCATGGCGCTCCGCAGTTCCTTGCCAAAAGCCATCGGTTGCCACGAGTGGTGTTGCCCCCAGACGTACTACGAGCACACACGAGTACTTGCCGGCGTGTGTTGTGAACATCGGGGACGAAGCACAGACGAGCCGTGCGGCCCCCAATGCCCACGCCCATGCCAGCGTCACCCATGCATGCCCGCCTCGGCCTGGCAGCAAGCACCTGAGATGCGTTTCAACACCTCTATCCCCCTTATATATGTCTTAAAAAAAAACCCAAGTGGCAGGAGTAGATACGTTTTGGCCAGAGAATCATAGACATGTAAACACCAAATTGCACAAACCAAAGTGCAATTTATCTAATACATTAACAAATGACTTTTAAACAATGTAAATGATATTTTTTACAAAAAAATAATATTTTTTAGAATAATATTAATTAAAAAACGAAAAATACATAACAAAATACTAAAAAATATGAAAATTAGTATAAATATAGAAAAAAAAAAGGATAAAATTTCTAAAACATGTAGTAATTATATTACACATAAAAGTGTAAATATTTTTATAAAAAAAGTAACATAAAAATATTTTTAAATTACAAAAAATGCATAAAATTAGAAAAAGTAGGAAAAAATATATAATATATTATTATAAAAATAGATTGATGACAAACTACTGATAACCATGACGCACCTCCATTGTGACAACAACCGTAAGCGATTTCGATATCGAACCACCGCCGCCAACCACCAAGCATCGACCAACCGTCGCGGGTCACTACCGCTCGAACCACCGGAACATTCCACTGCCGCCACCCACGACCGCCAACCACCAAAATCATTGCGCTTGAGATATTGTGAAGCATTGGCTAGCACTAGACATGGCACGATGTTGAGCGACGTGGTGCATCGTGCCATTGCCATGCTCTGTGCGTCCTGAGTCATGCCATGGCCAAGCCCGACGCCGTGCGGAGGCCACGCCCGAGTCGTGCAAAGGCCATGCCCGACACCGTGCCATGGCCATGTCCTGGTATGTCCTACCATGTCATGCCACGTCCTGCCTTGTCCTGCCCTGTCCTTGCATGTCATGCCATGTCCTGAGCCGTGTCATGGCCACGCCATACCATGTCCTGACATGTCGTGAGTCGTGTCCTACCATGTCCTGAGTCGTGTGATGGCCACGCCCTGCCGTGTCCTGTCATGTCCTGTGCTGTGCCACGCCCACGCCCTGCCGTGTCCTGCCATGTCCTGAGCCGTGCTATGGACACGCCCTGCCATGTCCTGAGTCACGCCATGGCCACGCCCTGCCATGTCCTTACATGTCCTGCACCGTGCCACGACCATGCCATGCTGTGTCCTGACATGTCCTTCCATGTCCTGAGTCGTGTCATGTCTAGGCCCTGCCATTTCTTGAGTCGTTCCGTGGCCATGCTCTGCCATGTCCTGACATGTCCTACGCCGTGCCACGACCACGCCCTGCTGTGTCCTGACATGTCCTGAGTCGTGCCATGTCCTGACATGCCATGCCATGTCCTGAGCCATGACATGGCCACGCCCTACCATGTCCTAACATGTCCTGCGTCGTGCCACGACCACGGCCTGTCGTGTCCTGACATGTCCTGTGTCGTGCCATGCCCACACCCTGCCATGTTCTGAGCTGTCCTAAGCCATCCTAAGCCATCATAAGCCGTCCTGAGCCATCATGAGTCATGCCATGCCCACGCCCTGCCATGTCCTGACATGTCCTGATTCGTTCCACGGCCACGCCCGACCGTGTCCTGCCACGTCCTGAGCCGTGCCATGGCCAAGCCCTGCCATTTCCTGACATTTCCTGCACCGCGCCATGGCTACGCCCTGCCATGTCCTGCCACGTCCTGACATGTACTGCCATGTCCTGCCATGTCCTGCGCCGTGCCATGTCCTGACATGTCCTGCCACGTCCTGACATGTCCTGCGCCATGCCATGGCCACGCCTTGCCATGTTCTGCCACGTCCTAAAATGTCCTGCGTCGTGCCATGTCCATGCCCTGCCATATCCTGCGCCATGCCATGGCCACGCTTTCCATGTCCTCAACCGTGCCACACCACGCCCTGCCGTGTCCGACACCGTTCCATGTCCTGTTCGTGCCATGGCCACTGCCATGTGCGACGTCGTGCCATGGCGACGCCCTTCCATGTCCTGTCGTGTCCTCCCCGAAAAATGTGTATTTGCGACATTGTATTGGCACATTACTCTTGGCTTGTGCTTTGGCATCACACGCGATGCCCTGAAGAACCTCTAGAAGTCAAATTTGGTTTAGTGTCATAGGCAATTTTTTCCCACAACACGACTAAGTTACAAGTCACATTGGCCACTTAAGGAACGAATAGTATTAAGCCCATGATCTAGAGGACTTGTTCAATTTTCCAACACTTAGCATATAATATAACATCAAGGAAGGACGAATCGGAGTGACAAAGGGATGAATCTCAGTGGATCGTTGAAGAAAGGCCACTCTGCCACTTACAATACCCCTTCGTGTATTTTAGTCATCTGCAAAGGATTGTACCCGCCGCTCGATGGAAATTGTACTTCAAGGCGGCCATCGCGGCTCTTCCGCCGCGATGACTTAGCCAACAACACGTTCCCTTGGGGGCCAAAGGCCCCTACTGCGGGTCGGCAAGCGAACGGTGGGCATATGCGTCACTTCTACCCCGAATTCTAACTTAGAGGTGTTCAGTCATAATCCAGGTCACGGTAGCTGCGCGCCACTAGCTTTTCAACCAAGCGCGATGACCAATTGTGAGAATCAACGGTTATGAATGATTGGCTGCCACAAGTCAATTACACCTGTGGTAACTTTTCTTACACCTCTAGCTTCGAATTTTAAAGGTCTAAAGGACCGTTAGGCCATGCTTTCACGGTTCATATTCGTACTGGAAATCATAATCAAATAAACTTTTACCCTTCTGTTCCATATGAGATTTAGTTTCTCGTTGAGCTCATCTTAGGACACCTGCGTTATCTTTTAATAGATGTGTCGCCCCAGTAAAACTCCCAACCTGACAATGTCTTCCACCCGGATCGGCCTGCAAGCAAGCCTTGGGTCCAAAAAGAGGGGCAGCGCCCCGCTTCCGATTTACAAAATAAGTAAAATAACGTCAAAATTAGTGGTATTTCACTTTCGCCTTTTGGCTCCCACTTATACTACACCTCTCAAGTCATTTTACAAAGTCGGACTAGAGTCAAGCTCAACAGGGTCTTCTTTCCTCGCTGATTCTGCCAAGCACGTTCCCTTGGCTGTGGTTTGCTGGATAGTAGACAGGGACAGTGGGAATCTCGTTAATCCATTCATGCACTCAATAGGCAAGTTGCCATGTCCTATTTCCTAACATGGCACGACATATCTGTTATAATAACAAATACGCCCTGCCGTGTCCTAACATGTCTTGCGCCGTGCCACGGCCACGCCCCAGCCATGTCTTGACATCTCCCGCCAGGTCCTGAGTCGTGCCATAGCCACGCTCTGCTATGTCCTAAGTCGTTCCATGGAGAATGCCCTGCCATGTCCTGACATGCCCTGAGTTGTGCCATGGCCACGCCCTGCCATGTCCTATCATGTTCTGCACCGTGCCACGACCACGCCTTGCCGTGTCCTGACATGTCCTTCCATGTCATGAGTCGTGCCATGTCCAGGCCTTGCCACGTCCTGATTCGTTCCATGTCCACGCCTTGCCATGTCCTTCTATGTCATGAGTCGTGCCATGGCCACGCCCTACCATGTCCTGACATGTCCTACGCCATGCCACAACCACGCCCTGCCGTGTCCTAACATGTATTGCCATGTCCTGACAAGCCCGACATGTCCTGCCAAATCCTGAGTCGTGACATGGCCACGCCCTGCCATGTCCTGGTATGTCCTGCACCGTGCCACGACCACGCCCTGCCATGTCCTGACATGTCCTTCCATGTCCTGAGTCGTGCCATATCTGCCCTACCATGTCCTGAGTCGTTCCATGGCCACGCCCTGCCATTTCCTGTGTCATGCCATGGCCACGCCCTGCCATGTCCTGACACGTCTTGACATGTCCTGCGCCGTGCCATGGCTACGCCCTGCCATGTCCTGTGCCATTCCATGGCCACGTGATACACTCAAATATAAAAGAATGTACGCGATCGTTTTCAAATATAGTAACCCAACAAGGTTGGGGTCGAATCCCACAGAGAACAATACGAGGGCGATTAGGAATGCAAGAGAATTATCACTTATCGCGCAATGCCAAACAAATAAGATTTTGGTTTTGAAAGCGGTTTATAACTAAATGCGAAAATATAAATTAACCTAGAAAGCAAGTAAAATGATCAATGGCAACAAGAATGGATGCTTCGGGAATTACACTCAAGTAACGATCCAATGTATTTCACGATTTCACAAATATGAGCGAGTTTATGTTAATTAACCACGGATAATAATTCTTAATTAGCTTTTTCCAAAGACTAACAAGACTTCTTAATTGAATTATTCCTAACCCAATTAAGAGATTAAGCACACCCGGATATGGATACAAGTAGTTCAATCCTATCCCTAGGTAGAATCTATAAAATGCCCTTAAAGCCTCAAGTTCTTGTTAATTAATCTTTCCCAACCCCAAATTATCTTTTCCAAAATTAATTCGGAGTTAATGGGCGAGTCCTGGGGTTAAGATAATCCCTTTGTAAACATTAAAGAACAAGAATAATTAAAGAAACAATAACTCACTTCATAAATATGATAAAATCATTAAATACATAAGCACAACAATGTATTTAATCCATACTTTAAATATGTAAATTTCCATAAACAAGATTCAAGTGTTGGAAATAAATACTACACACTTAGATATACATTACAAAGTAAGGAAATGAAGAAACAAACATAAATGGGTAAGAAAACCTTAACCACAAGAGTGAAATCTTAAAATCCCAAGTGTGTGTGCAAACCCTAGCTTCAAGACTTGTTCTTTTCCCCACAAAATTATATTTACAAAGCCAAAGATATGTTTAACCTCAGCCAAAGATGATATCCCTCAAATTGACTGCTAGGTCTAGTGTATGAGATTGGGAAAGGAGAAATGTGATTTTACATATTTGCCTAGGTCTGATGCCCGATGATCGTACCTGTGGAAGAATCTTCACAGGTGCGATTTCGCAAGAGCGGAAATGTACTCGCAGGTGCGAGTCTGGAGCTCTTGGTCAATTACCGCTAAAGCGAACAACTGGTCGCACCTGCGGGATCGCAGGTGCGAAATATACTTCGCAGGTGCGACTTTTGTATGGCTGGGCTGGTCTTCGCAGGTGCGTTCACATCTTCGCAAGTGCGAGGTCGCACTTGCGACCTAAAATCCGCAGGTGCGGAACCACTGAAGCATTTTGTGCAATTTCACCCCTTTTTGTTCAACTTTCATTCCAATTCAACACCAACCACTTCTCGGCATCACTTTCCTGAAAATTAAGCAATTACACACTAATAACAACCTCAAATTGCCATTGAACAATGCAAAGTCTAATGAAAAGAGGCCAAAATGAGTGGTAAAATCACCACTCATCAACATCCCCCAACTTAGAACTTTTGCTTGTCCTCAAGCAAATCAAAACCAATAACTCAATGATGTTCTACTATGTTTAAACACAAGTTGTATTGCTCGTATTCTCCATTAACATTTCCCACTGAAGCATTCAAACTTATGGATTTGGTTGGTACTAATAATTAGGCTCAAGTATGCATCTTAATTGAATAACTCCCTCATTTACAAACAATTGCAAGAAGTGCACGGGGGTTCCGAAACAATAAAGTGATAAGAAAAAGCCTTAAGAAGTGACTGAACAACACTAGTCTACTACACATGCTCAACTCGTTTAATTTTTTTTGATTATATCAATATCACCATTCAATCCTAATTCATGTTCCCTCAGAAGAAAGAAAGAAAGAAAGAAAGTCCAACTCACACAACAAAGTCAAAAACAAGGGACATATAGCCGCATCTCCTGTAGAATATAGTGACTTGGGTTCATTGGAACGCCGTCGATCAGGCAGGCTATGATCAGAGCCCTGACGTAGGATACGTCTGTGACATTCCCACTGGGGGAGACTCTGCTGCTCAGTATGTACAACCATATCTTGGCTTCGGCCGTGACTTCAAGCCCTTCTTCTTGGTCACCCATTTTGATCGTACACTTTCTGGGTATAGTTTGGAAGCCAGCCATGCTGCATTTTCACAATTATCCCACTCCACCACTGGCTCCATCGGGTGGTTTTGAATTCCCAGGACATCATTTATATCTTCCACCCCGAATCTCACTTGCTTTCCTCGGATGATGAGGTGAGGATCTCGAAAGGTTGACCGCCTAAGATTGACATAGAACTCGCGAACCCATGTTTTGTTTGCAATGCATGCAGTGTGAATGAAGCATGACCACCCAGACGATACTAGCCGCTCATAAAATGCAGGCAGTTACTCATTCACTTTGTCCATGGCAATGCCTCGCTCAAGTATCAATTTTTTTTTGAGGAGGTACTCAAAATACCGGCGCTGACAGGCAGCCGACATGAACCGGTAGTCGTCATATTTCTCTCCAGCTTCCTCCTCAATTTCAGAATTAATTGGGAAATTTTGGCTTAGGTTCGGGTCCATTTTTGAATCAAAGTACCTATAAAAAATCAAAATGAAGTTAGTTAAGCAGTGGAATAACGCTAATCATCTTAAAAAACTACAATAGGCCAAAGAACCAAGCCGAACGGGCCCGGGAAGGCCCTGATGCAAGCACACTGGTTTGGGAAAAATCTGGGCAGTTTTCGCACCTGCGGAATTTTTCGCACCTGGGTCCTTCGTCCAAAACTCAACTGCCCAGATTTTTTTGTGTCATTTTTGACTTGGGCTTTGCTTTAGGCCACTAATCTGTACTCAAGACTTCCAGATTAGTGTATCAAACTTTGTTCTAACTTCATTAACACTAAAAAGTAAGGCACAATGCACTCAATATTCACCTATACAACATCCCAAACACATTGTGAACGTATAAAAGTTCTTTTGAAAACAACATTCCCCACATTTTGTTGCTCCACTGAAACTAACACACCATTCCTACCCTCAACCAAACCTTCACTCTAACTCTACCCTAAATCAGAGGGGCCATGGAATTGGAGTAAACGGCCATTAATGGATTTAACAAGAAATACCCATAACACAACAACAAAAATAGAATGGGGATAGCAGAATGCCAAAGTGAAGCAGAGAGAGTGAAAATACATGTAGTGTCTCTTGTGATTTACAGCGAGTAAGAGTTGAGAAAATTGAGCCCACATTTATTTTTCTTCTTTGGAGTTTAGGGATTATAGAAAACTTACAGATTTGGGGATTTTAGCTGTGAGACTTCTGCACTTGCGATGCTATTGCTGCACCTGCGAGTTAGAGATCGCTTCTACGAAAGCGCACTTGCGGAAATCTGACCGCAGGTGCGGAATTCCTGGGCTCAGCAACAAAAATTTTGTTAGAATTTTGCGATCGCATTGTTGCTGGCAAATTCGACTGTGCGATGGCATTTTTGACATGGAGCATCGCATAGTTGAGCAGAATGTTTGCCATCAATTTTCTTTGTTTTCTTGCACTATTTTTGATCACCCGGTACCCCCGACCTGCTCAAATCAACTCTAAAAAATATGAAACTTGGAAGATTAATTCAAAATAATATACTAAACTATTTTAGAAAAGAAAATTTCAAAAATGACCAAAAATTTTGAAAACGATGGGTTGCCTCTCATCAAGCGTCGCATTTAACGCCGTGGCACGACGCAAATCAACTTTTACCACTTTTCTCGCCACTTTGACGATATGAACTGGGCACCTAGCTTGGAATCAAGCTTGTGACCATGGGCGGTGGGGGGTGGTAAGTAGATGACCGAGCCAAACCTTAAATTCTTCATTTTGCATTTGTTGGCTCTCATGTGAGGAATGTCATTTTGTTTACTTGTTTCCTCAACTTGCAAGATGTATGGTATGGATTTTTCCTCCTCCCAATCCCCCATTGATTCGTGTAGTTCAACTTCCGTATCACCACACAACTCCAATGTTGAAAAATGCTTGGAATGTGCCTTCAAACCTCCAACTTGCAAATTTTTCCGGATTTTGACATCCTCATTTTCCCCCGGAATAAAGTCAATTTCAACCAAATTTTCAATCACTCTGGTTGACTCTAATTCCATATCTTTGTTGGCACACTAATACTCATGGAGTCGGTTGGCGGATGTTCAAGGCTTGATTTCTCAAAGTAAAACTCACTCTCACCCTCGGAATTGGACTCTTCTTGGATTCCATCCACACTTCAACTTGAGAGGCATGGTGAGCCTCCATTAATGCTTGCATTTGATCCTCCAAAGTGCGGATGTGCTCATCATTTTGAGTCACTTCATGCTTCAATCCTCAAGTACAAAGTTGTGTTTTTCCTCATTTTCAAGAACGGCCTCCAACATGAGCATCATCCTCTCATTTTGAGCATTTGAGAGTTCTTCTTGGCTTTGTTCAAGTGCCAAGGAAGAATTTTCAACTTCTTGGCTCTCACTCACCTCCAAGGATTTTTGAACCCTCGAAGCTTCAATCATAGCATCCATTTGTGAGTTCAACCTTTCGAGTGCCAAATCATTTTTGAGACTAGTCTCCAAAAGTTCTTCCAAGGCATTTTGCTCACGGTTCCCTTCTTCAAGTAAGCACTCCAACATGATCTTGAACTATCCATTTCTACCATGCTCACTTCCCTCCACTTCTTCACCCCTAAAATTTCTATCACAAAAAGTAGAATCATCATAGTGGGGGCTTGGGGAAGGGGCGGACAAATATACAAAATCATACCGATGACCATTTTGGCAACCACACCTATCACAAATACTCCACTCATGGGTTTGACATTATGCGCACAATCCATCCTCGGGAAAATTTAAACAATTTTTCCACGAGTGTGGTCCTCCACAATAAGGACAAGGGTCATCAAAGTATGAAAAACTACCATCGGACCAATATCCATTATATGATGCCATCAATTTTTTTTTTAATTAAAAATTAAGAAACTACACAAGAAAAATAATTACACAAATATTCACAAGTTTGGATCAAAGCAATTAAGCTTACTTCTCCAACAACCTAAGTTACGCCAATTGTTCCCCGGCAGCGGCGCCAAAATTTGATACGCTCAAATTACACTTTAAAAGAATGTACGCGATCGTTGTCAAATATAGTAACCTAACAAGGTTGGGGTCGAATCCCACAGAGAACAATACGAGGGCGATTAGGAATGCAAGAGAATTATCACTTATCGGGCAATGCCAAACAAATAGGATTTTGGTTTTCAAAGTTGTTTATAACTAAATGCAAAAATATAAATTAACCCAGAAAGAAAGTAAAATGATCAATAGAAACAAGAATGGATGCTTCGGGAATTACACTCAAGTAACGATCCAATGTATTTCACGATTTCACAAATATGAGCGAGTTTATGTTAATTAACCACGGATAATAATTCTTAATTAGTTTTTTCCAAAGACTAACAAGACTTCTTAATTGAATTATTCCTAACCCAATTAAGAGATTAAGCACACCCGGAAATGGATAAAAGTAGTTCAATCTTATCCCTAGGTAGAATCTATAAAATGAGGGTTAAAGCCTCAAGTTCTTGTTAATTAATCTTTCCCAACCCCAAATTACCTTTTCCCAAATTAATTCGGAGTTAATGGGCGAGTCCTGGGGTTAGCTAATCCCTTTGGAAATATTAAAGAACAAGAATAATTAAAGAAACAATAACTCACTTCATAAATATGATAAAATCACTCAATACATAAGTACAACAAGGTATTTAATTCACACTTTAAATATGCAAATTTCCATAAACAAGATTCAAGTGTTGGAAATAAATACTACACACTTAGATATACATTACAAAGTAAGGAAATGAAGAAACAAATATAAATGGGTAAGAAAACCTTAACCACAAGAGTGAAATCTTCAAATCCCAAGTGTGTGTGCAAACCCTAGCTTCAAGACTTGTTCTTCTCTCCACAAAATTATATTTACAAAGCCAAAGATATGTTTAACCTCAGCCAAAGATGATATCCCTCAATTTGACTGCTAGGTCGAGTATATGAGAGTGGGAAAGGAGAAATGTGATTTTACATATTTGCCCAAGTCTGATGCCCGATGATCGCACCTGCGGAAGAATCTTCGCAGGTGCGATTCCGCAGGAGCGGAAATGTACTCGCAGGTGCGAGTCTGGAGCTCTTGGTCAATTACCGCAGAAGCGGACAACTGGTCGCACTTGCGGAACCACAAGTGTGAAATATACTCTGCAGGTGCGACTTCTGTGTGGCTGGGCCGGTCTTTGCAGGTGCGTTCACATCTTCGCACGTGCGAGGTCGCACTTGCGACCTAAAATCCGCAGGTGCGGAACCACTGAAGCATTTTGTGCAATTTTCACCCCTTTTTGTTCAACTTTCATTCCAATTCAACACCAACCACTTCTCGGCATCACTTTACTGAAAATTAAGCAATTACACACTAATAACAACCTCAAATTGTCATTGAACAATGCAAAGTCTAATGAAAAGAGGCCAAAATGAGTGGTAACACCACTCATCACCACGCTTTCCATGTCCTGAGCCGTGCCACGCCACACCCTGCCGTGTTCGACGTCGTGCCATGTCCTGCCCGTGCCATGGCCACGCCCTGCCATGTGCGACGTCGTGCCATGCCCATGCCCTTCCATGTCAGTTCGTGTCCTGACCTCGGGCCATTGACATAAGCTACGGCATCGCACGCGACACCCCGAAAAACCTCTATTTGCGACATTGTATTGGCACATCTAGCTTGTGCCTTGGCATCGCACGCGAAGCCTTGAAAAACCTCTAGAAGTCAAATATGGTTAAGCATCATAGGCAATTCTTTCCCACAACACGACTAAGATACAAGTCACATTGGCCACTTAATACACGAATAGTATTAAGTCCATGATCTAGAGGACTATTTCGATTTCCCAACACTTAGCATATAATATAACATCAAGGAAGGAGTGAACCTCTTTTAGGAAAAGTTAGAAATTGATTGGATTTGAGGGGGAGGGACAAATCGGAGCGAAAAAGGGCTGAATCTCAATGGATCGTGGCAGCAAAGTTACTCTGCCACTTACAATACCCCAGTCATGTATTTAAGTCATCTGTAAAGGATTCTACCCACCGCTCGATGGAAATTGTACTTCAAGGTGGCCACCGCAGCTCTTCCGCCGTGATGACTTAGCCAACAAAATGTGCCCTTGGGGGCCAAAGGCATGCATCGCTTCTAGCCTGGATTCTAACTTAGAGGCATTCAGTCATAATCGAAAGCACGGTAGCTTCGCGCCACTAACTTTTCAACCAAGCGCGATGACCAATTGTGAGAATCAACTGTTCCTCTCGTACTATGTTGAATTACTATTGCGACACTGTCATCAGTACGGTAAAACTAATGTTACAACCCATATTCACGTACGTTGGCTCATGCCATAAGTTAATCGACGTAAACATGAGAAGAGATTGTCTTTGAGATGATAAGAATTTAATCCTATTGATCTTAAATGATACAAGAGTGTGATTAACACGTATTAGAAGTTAAACGAATCAAGGATGTTGTAACTCATATTTTTGAGTAAACCTATGGGTACTTGATATTCTGAAGAGGTCATGTTTTAAGGTAATTGAATCATAATATCCGTATCATAGTCTTGAAGTCAAACGAGTTATGAAACAAAAGTCGACAAGAGTTGTCGCAACTTAGGTTCATAGTTTTACTTAAACTTTAGGTCAAATATTAGTAAGATTTTCTCCCAATCTACTTGAAGTTACAGGGTGATCTCCCCACCAAATTAAAGATCTATGAGTGTAGTTTCCAACTCATTAAGCCACTTATCAATACGACATTGGAGTATATAGACATTTTCTCGAGACTACACAAGCTGCTAGGTGACAAGTAGGTGGGTGACCTGCTTGGTTAAATGATAGCCCAAAAAGAGGTAATTTCGGGTCATCCAAAGAACTCATTAAATGGCTTATCTCCTGAAATATATCCCTCATTATATTTCACAAATAACCAGACCTAAACCTCTACAAACTTCCTCCCAAAAATTATCCACAAATCCTAATTGATTTTCCCTCTCTTTCAAGATCAAATTGGGGGTAAACCCTAGAGTTTGAAGAACCAAGATAAGGGCTGAGTTATCCAGAAAGTAAGCTGAGTTTGCTGATCTCTTTCATATATTTTTTTGTGCTGTAAATTCATGGTAATTCATTTTATACTTGTAAGAACTCACGGGACGGTGATAGGAAGCCGTGAGTTTGAGTTATTCACTTGTAGCGGACTGTTTTGCAGATTGTTTTGTGTTGCTGTTGGGAGGCATGTTTTACTACTGTATTATGGAGTTTTGGAGGAGGAAGGGTATGGAGAAACACCATATAGATGTAGGGTTGTGGTCTGGTCGTTCTTCATAACATTTCCGGGTCGTTTGACATGACTACAGTGGTCGTCTTATGTATGAAGTTATTAGGTTGTGTATGGACTGTTTTGGGAGGCTCAATTTGATTATTATTGATGTTGTTTGGGATGTTTTGTGATTGTTTTGACTTGTGTGAAGTCATATATATATAGGGGAGGTTCTGTCCGTTTCATCGTAAAATAGGTTGTGGTCGATACACAATAGTTATGACGCTTAAATGATAACGATAGTGTCGTTTCTCTTATTGTAGACTAAGGAGTCATGAAAATTGCATAGCTTGAGAGTGGGGCAGTATATACAAGGTATGTGAGGCTATTCATTTCCTTCTTTTTCACGACTCCGATTGTACATAATGCAATGAACAAGCTTCCAAAGATACTCTACTCTTAGAAGCTAGCAGTACTTACATTGTTTCCCTTCTTATGGAACAATTGATGTTGAGGTTGCTCCTATTATTCTTATGTTATCAATGTTGTTGGTACTTCCTGATTCTTATAATATTCTTGATGAAGAGTTAATCCTTATAATGTGTACGGAGAATATCGACCTTACGTCACTCCAAAATGTTCAGAACATGATTCCAATGAGTCCTACATGCATTATATATATGTATCTATTTTACTCTACCGAACCGCACTATAGTCGGCCGGGTATGGCACCTATTGTGAAACCACTGATCAGTTGGGTTTACCGAGTCCTCTTTGAGGCCGGGTATGATATGATGATGATCATTCCCACAGAGGCGGATGTTGATACGATGATGATGATGCCCATAGAGGCGGATGTTTTTAAAAGATTATGTATATATATGTATCATGCATTTCATGTTACTGTCTCTTAGAAGCACTCAGATGTTACATATTGTATCTTCTCTACCTCTCTTTACATTATTGTTCATATGTATATTGACCTTCCTTACATACTTAGTATATTATTCATACTGACGTCCTTTTTATTTGTGGACGTTGCATGTCATGTTGTAGGTCCTGATAGACAGGTAGACGCAGTTCCCCCACCACAGTAGGCTTTCTAGTTCAGCGGTTATAGGCGAGATCCCTTCTCCAGACTTGCCGTGGTCTTGGTATGCATTTTTGTTATAGATATTATGGGTATATCGGGGCCCTGTTCCGACTATGTTGCATTATTTATGCTCCTTTAGAGGCTCAAAGACAGGTGTCGGCTTATGTATGGTTTGGTATGCCTTGTCGGATTGGTTTTGTTGTATAGTCTTTCATGGAAGCGTGGTAGCTCCTAACTTATATATAGTTTCTTGGCAGTCTTGTTATCCCATGTCATCCATGTTCATTGTTTGGTGTTCATAATCCATATCTACCACTTATATTGATTTCGTCAGCCCCGAAAGATAATAAGACGTTTAGATAAAATGTACGTTGGTGCTCGACAAATATGTCCCGGGTACTAGTCATGATCCTCCAGTTAGGGTCGTGAGAATTAACTTGTTTCACGATGGTCTAAACCCAGCTCACGTTCCCTATTGTTGGGTGAACAATCCAACACTTGGTGAATTCTGCTTCACAAGGATAGGAAGATCCAGCATCGAAAGATCAAAAAGCAACGTCGCTATGAACGCTTGGCTGCCACAAGCCAATTATCCCTGTGGTAAATTTTCTGACACCTCTAGCTTCGAATTCTGAAGGTCTAAAGGATGGTTAGGCCACACTTTCAGGGTTTGTATTCGTACTGGAAATCAGAATCAAACGAGCTTTTACCCTTCTGTTCCTTACGTGATTTCTGTTCTCGTTGAGCTTATCTTATGACACCTGCTTATATTTTAATAGATGTGTCGCCCCAGCAAAACTCCCCACCTGACAATGTCTTTCGCTCGGATAGGCCTGCAAGCAAGCCTTGGGTCCAAAAAGAGGGGCAGTGCCCGACTTCCAATTCACGGAATAAGTAAAATAACGTTAAAAGTAGTGGTATTTCACTTTCGCCTTATGGCTCCCACTTATACTACACCTCTCAAAGTCATTTCACAAAGTCGAACTAGAGTTAAGCTCAACAGGGTCTTCTTTCCCCGCTGAATTTGCCAAGCCCGTTCCCTTGGTTTTGGTTTCGTTAGATAGTAGACACGGACACTGGGAATCTCGTTAATTCATTCATGCACTCAATAGGCAAGTTGCCATGTCCTGAGGCCCTACCATGTCCTATTTCCTGACATGGCACGACACATCTGTTATATAACAAATATGCCCTACTGTGTCTTGACATGTCCTGCGCCGTGCCACGGCCACGCCCTGCCGTGTCTGCCATGTCCGGAGTTGTGCCATGTCCTGAGTCGTGCCATGGCCATGCCCTGCTATGTCCTGAGTCTTTCCATGGCCACGCCCTGCCATGTCCTGACATGTCCTGAGTCGTGCCATGGCCACGCCCTGACATGTCCTGCACCGAGCAACGACCACGCCCTACCGTGTCCTGACATGTCCTTCCATGTCCTGAGTCGTGCCATGTACAGGCCCTGCCACATCCTGAGTCGTTCCATGGCCATGCTCTGCCCTGTCCTGACATATCCTGCGCCATGCCACGACCACGCGCTACCGTGTCCTGACATGTGCTTCCATGTCTTGAGTCGTGCCATGTCCTGACAAGCCTGACATGTCATGCCAAATCCTGAGCCGTGACATGGTCACGCCTGCCATGTCCTGATATGTCCTACATCGTGCCACGACCATGCCCTACCGTGTCCTTTCATGTCCTGAGTCGTGCCATGTCCAGGCCCTGCCATGTCTTGAGTTGTTCCATGCCCACGCCCTGCCATGTCCTTCCATGTCTTGCGACATTCCATGGCCACGCCTTTCCATGTCCTGCCACATCCTGACATGCCCTGCGCCGTTCCATGGCGACACCCTGCCATCTCCTGTGCCATGCCATGGCCACGCCTTTCCCTGTCCTGCGCTGTGCCGTGGCCACGCCTACCATGTTCAGAGTCGTGCCACATCCTGACATGTCCTGCGGGAAGCCATGGCCACACCCTGACATGTCCGACGCCGTGCGATATCCTGTGCCGTGCCATGGCCACGCCTTGTGATGTCCTGAGCTGTGTCACGTCCTGCGTCAAACCATGGCCACCCCTTGCCATGTCTAACGCCGTGCCATTTTCTACGACGTACCATGGCCACGTCGTGCCATGTCCTGACATGTCCTGCGCCATGCCACGCCTATGCCCTGTCGTGTGCGACACAGTGCCATGTCTTGCGCCATGCCATGTCCAACGTCGTGCCATGTCCTGCACTGTGCCATGGGCATGCCCTTCCATGTCATGCCGTGTCCTGACCTCGGGCCATTGACATAGGCCACAGCACCGCACGCGACACCCTGAAAACCCTCTATTTGTGACATTGTATTGGCACATCAGTCTTGGCTTGTGCCTTGCCATCGCACGCGACGCCTTGCAAAACCTCTATAAGTCAAATTTGGTTAAGCGTCATAGGAAATTCTTTCCCACAACACGACTTAGTTACAAGTCACATTGGCCACTTAATACACGAATAGTATTAATTCCATGATCTCGATGACTTGTTCGATTATCCAACACTTAGCATATAATGTAACATAAAGGAAGGAGTAAACCTCTTTTCAGAAAAGTTAGAAATTGATTGGATTGGAGGGGGAGGGACGAATCGGAGAGACAACAGACTGAATCTCAGTGGATCGTGGCCATGGCACGACTCAAGACATGGCAGGGTGTAGCCATGGCACGGCTCCGACCATCAATTGCCACGAGCGTTTCCAAACGCAACCCATAACAATCGTACAACATTTGGCATGTTCCAAGATCAACCCCATGCGTATGGAGCCTTGTGGCGCTAATTGCACGACGCTTCGCCGTCCCATTGCCAAAAGCCATCAATTTCCACAAGTGATGTCCCCTCCCGGTGTTGCCCACAGCAACCGATGGCATTAGGCACTTACTGAGCTTAGCTCCATGCGCATGGCACCTTGCGGCGCTATTTGCAATGCGCTCCGCCCTTCGCTGCCAAAAGCCATCAATTACCACGAGCGATGCCAGACACAACCCACAACAACCGTACGGAATTTGGCATGTTCCAAGCTCAGCCCCATGCTTATGGCGCCTTGCGGTGCTGATTGCACGGCGTTTCACCGTCCTGTTGAAAAATGATGTGAAAACCAAAGTACAACTTAGCTAATACATTAACAAATGACTTTTAAACATTGTAAATGATTTTTTTTTAAATAATATTTTTTTTGAATAATATTAATTAAAAATGAACCACCAAAATCATTGCGCTTGAGATGTTGCTAAGCATTGGCTAGCACTAGACATGGTGCGATGTTGAGTGACGTGGTGTGACGTTGAGCGACGTGGTGCGTCGTTCCATGGCCACGCCCTGCGACGTCCTGAGTCGTGCCATGGCCAAGCCTGACGCCGTGCCAAAGACACACCCGAGTCGTGCCATGGCTATTCCCGGCGCCGTTCCATGATAGGAAGAGCCGACATCGAAGGATAAAAAAGTAACGTCGCTATGAATGCTTCGCTGCCACAAGCAAGTTATCCCTGTGGTAACTTTTCTCACACCTCTAGCTTCGAATTTCGAAGGTCTAAAGGATCGTTAGCCTTTTACGGTTTGTATTCGTATTGGAAATCCGAATCAAACGAGCTTTTACCCTTTTGTTCCACACAAGATTTCTGTTCTCGTTGAGCTCATCTTAGGACACCTGCGTTATCTTTTAACAGATGTGCGGTCCCAGTCAAACTCCCCGTTTATGATTCACGAAATAAGTAAAACAACGTTAAAACTAGTGGTATTTCACTTTCACCTTTCGGCTCCCACTTATACTACACCTCTCAAGTCATTTCACAAAGTCGGACTTAGTCAAGCTCAACAGATTCTTCTTTCCCCACTGATTCTGCCAAGCCCGTTGACTCGCACACATGTCAGACTCCTTGGTCCGTGTTTCAAGAAGGGTCGAATGGGAAGCCCACAGGCTAGCGTCTGGAGCGCGCAGATGTCGAAGCATGCCAGAGGTGTGCGCTGCCTACCACAGTCGAGGAGACGACATTCCACGACAGTATCAAAAGACCGGGCTTTGGACGCCCCACCCCCTAATCCAGGCTGGTCCACGCGCCGAGTTGATCGGCGGATCGGCTCAACACTGTTCCACATCCGATCTGGGCGCATCGCCTGCACCCATCTGTTTCCCTCCCTACAATTTTAAGCACTCTTTGACTCTCTTTTCAAAGTCCGTCCAAAGCTAAATACGAGCGAGAGACCGATAGCAAATAAGTACCACGAGGGAAAGATGAAAAGGACTTTGAAAAGAGTGTCAAAGAGTGCTTGAAATTGTCGAGAGGGAAGCGGATGGGGGCCGGCGATGCGCCCCGGCCGGATGTGGAATGGTGTTTAGTCAGTCTGTCGATCGACTCGGGCGTGGACCAGCGTGCATTGGTGGGGAGGCAAGATACCGTGCTTTTTAACAAGACAAATGCGTGGCCACGCCCTTCCAAGTCAAGGTGTGGCCATACCCGTCCATGGCCACAACGTGGCACGACCAATTGCTTCAGGGGCCGCTCGAACCTCAGCGATATTCTGAGAGCTCTTCCTTGGATGTGTTACTCCTGAGCCCTCGACTAACAGCGTCGGAGGCACGACCCGACCAATTAAGGCTAGGAGCGCATCACCGAAAGAAGGGACGAGATGACCGGTGCACACCTATGGCGGACCGACTGGCCCATCCCAAAGTCCAACTACGAGCTTTTTAACTGA
Source organism: Nicotiana paniculata (assembly GCA_005239505.1). Lineage (NCBI taxonomy): Eukaryota > Viridiplantae > Streptophyta > Magnoliopsida > Solanales > Solanaceae > Nicotiana > Nicotiana paniculata. The sequence continues at coordinate 24,921 of ML345959.1, forward strand.
CACAAGTTAAATATAGGCTATTGGAGCTGGAATTACCGCGATTGATGGCACAAGACTTGCCCTCCAATGGATCCACGTTAAGGGATTTAGATTGTACTCATTCCAATTACCGGACTCATAGAGTGCGGAATTGTTATTTATTGTCACTACCTCCTCGTGTCAGGATTGCGTAATTTGCGCTCCTGCTGCCTTTCTCGGATGTTGTAGCCGTTTCTCAAGCTCCCTCTCCGAAATCGAAGCCTACTTCTCCGTCACCCATCACCCTCATGGTAACCTCCGCCAATTGAGCTCGACTTGACAACATTGGGGCAGCAAGAGTGTTGCCAAGCTAAGGAGCATGAGGAGCACCAAGGCAAAAATAGGAAACGGGCCAGTGATGGCCAAGGCTTTGACAGAGGCGAGGCAGCTTGGCAAGGGCTTGACAATGAGTTGCAGGCTAAGGGTGAAGTAAAGGCTAGGCATGACTGCTGCACAAGGGTGAACCTCGGGTAGAATTAGAGTGACATAAAATAACCCTGTGAGAACTGGTATAAGAGGGAGCAAGGTTCTAGGCAGTGGCAAGACGAGAGGTAGCAGATTTTGTGTTGTTGTTTGAAAACATGGCTGAAGGCAACGCAGAACTGAGGGAAAAAAGTTGTTGCATTAGAGGCACTCGTCGGAACTGTTGATAGGGATCAATTTCTAACTATTATTACTCGTCTCGCCTATCTTGAGGTAGAGATGAACAAGCTGAGCCAAGAGTGCACGGATCTAAAGGAGGAAAATGTGATGTTGTGACGTGCTGTTGGCAATGACAATGGCCAATGCGGGGCAGATTGTACCAAAGTCAAAATTCTCGAGCCTAAAGAGTTTAATGGTGCAAAGAGTGTCAAGAAACTCGAAAATTTCCTCTGGGATATCGAGCAGTACTTTAAGGCTGCCCAGGTGCGAAAAGATAAGGTCACCATTACGACTATGTACTTGGTGGATGATGCAAACTTTGGTGGCGGACGCGTGTGGCAAATGATGTAAGTGCTGGTAGGCCAAAAATTGACTCTTGGGAAGGGCTAAAGAAAGAGTTGAAGGATAAAGTCTTTCCTAGCAATGCGGGCTGGATTGCTAGAGATCGTTTGAAAAAGTTGAAACAAACTGGGACGGTCAGGGAATATGTCAAAGATTTCAGTTCTTTGATGTTGGATATAATTAACACGTCCGACGAAGACAAGCTGCATAATTTCCTTTATGGGTTGCAGTCGTGGGCGCAAATGGAACTTCGAAGGCAGAATGTGAAAAACCTTCCTAGTGACATTGTTGATGTGGATGTGTTGGGTGACTTCCAGTTGGGACAAGATGGTTCTAATTTCTCTACTACTTCAAAGTCCAAAAATGGGAACAAGGACAAGGAAAAAGAGTGGAGGAAAAACGGAATTGATAAGGGTAATGTTGTTGAGGGCAATGGTAATGGAAAGGAAAAGCAAGGTGCTGGACCTTCAACATACAAGGGACAAAACAACACGTTTGATGGCTATTTTATTTGCAAAGGACCACACATGGTGAGGGACTGTCCAAAACTCGAACGGCTCTCAACTTTTTTTGCTGAAGAAAAATGTGAAGATGAGCCGAGCGGGGAGGAACATGAGCAGGAGGCAGCATATCTAGGACCTATGGTGGTGCTGAAAAATGCAGAAACTGCTTCATCGAGGACGACGCATTCTTCAGGTGGGGGTGGTTTGTTAACCCCTTGACAAAGGTCCTCGGCAGGTTTGGGTTGTGACAAGGATTTTCATGATGGCCTTGGCACATAACCTGAAAAATGGGGCAACATCATGACGGGCAACTCGGCATGACGGACTATGTGGGGTTGAAAAATGCACCTTGAACGGAGGCAAGGCGCATGGCACATGGACGTGCGGGCTGGCATGACAATGAAAGGGCAAAGCCAAGTCAAGAGGGGGATAAGACATGGAGAGGCAAGTCTAGACAAGCAATGACTATTAATGCGGGCAGATTTGATCAAGTTGGGGGCGAGTTGACACAAGCGGGTATCTGTGGCAATAGGCGTGTGCGGTAAAGTCAGCGGGCGGCAAGTTGTGGCCATGACATTGGGGAGGAGTAGTGTCAAAGGAAAGGTTGGGTGCATACCAGCCTTGGGCATGCAGAAGCTGGGCAAAACAGGCACATGTTATGCACAGGGAGCAGTTACAAAACTTGTGCAAGGCACATGGGAGGCAGTTGGTGGTTACAACCACATCCAAAACATGGTTGATCATGGGCTAAATATGTGGGCACCTTTTTGTATCATATTTTAATGTTTTCCCATCAGTTGGGGCTTGTCAACTAAATGTCTAAATAGCTGCCAAGTGTAATTGGGCAGCTTCCACTATAAATATGTGCATAAGGCTGTCCAAATGGGGCAGAAAACTTAGTGTTGAGGCATTGTTAGCCAAAATTCATCTAAGTGTATTCCTAAGTAAAGGAAATCAATTTTGGGGTAGGGAACTAGGGTGTTCATTGTTCCTTGCCATAGGGTCGGGCTATTGTGTTCTTGTATTCACAAATTAATACTAGTTGGGAAGAAATTCCTGTAAACTGTGCGTGCCTTTACTTATTTTGTTTGCTTCCTAAAATCGTTCTAAGTCCAAATGTTCCTAAAATTATTCTAAGTGTTGGAAAGGCTGAAGGCAAGTCTAGGATTGACTGTCGCACAAGGGTGAACCTCGGGTAGAATTTGAGTGACATAAAATAACCCTATGACAACTAGTATCAGAGGGAGTAAGGTTCGAGGCAGTGGCAACACGACAGGTAGCAGATTTCGTGTTGCTGTTTGAAAACATGGCCGGTGGCAACGTACAACTGAGGGAAAAAAGTTGCTGCATTGGAAGAACTCGTCGGAACTGTTGATGGGGATCAATTTCTAACTATTATTACTCGTCTCACCTATCTTGAGAAAGAGATGAAAAAGCTGAGCCAAGAGTGCACAGATCTGAAGGCGGAAAATGTGTTGCTGCGACGTGTTGTTGGCAATGACGATGGCCAGCTCGGGGAGCCTGCACTATAAATATGTGCATAAGGCTGTCCAAATTGGGCAGAAAATTTTTGGTTGAGGCATTTTAGCCAAAATTCGTCTAAGTGTGTTCCTAAGGGTAGGAAATCAAATTCGGGGCAGGGAACTAGGATGTTCTTTGTTCTTGGCCATAGGGTTGGATTATTGTATTCTCTTATTCACAAATTAATACGAGTTGGGAAGAAATTCTTATAAACTGTGCGTGTATTTACTTATTTAGTTTGATGCATAAAATTGTTCTAAGTCAAAATGTTCCTAAAATTATTCTAAGTGTTGGAAAGGCTGAAGTCAAGGCTGGGCTTGACTGCCGCACAAGGGTGAACCTCGGGCAGAATTCGAGTAAAATAAAATACCCCTGTGACACCTACCATGGTGGTGACGGGTGGTAAAGAATTAGGGTTCGATTCCGGAGAAGAATCCTGAGAAACGGCTACCACATCCAAGGAAGGTAGCAGGCGCGCAAATTACCCAATCCTGACACGGGGAGGTAGTGACAATAAATAACAATACTGGGCTCTATGAGTCTGGTAATTGGATTGAGTACAATCTAAATCCCTTAACGAAGATCCATTGGAGGGCAAGTCTGGTGCCAGCAGTCGCGGTAAGGAGCATTCTTTGGGTAGATAGGAGCCAATGAAGACCCCATTTCACACCCCGCATTTTGGGTTATCTTGGCTTCAATAGTGCTGCGCGCTACAGGGCGGCATGACTAGTGTCAATCGCGTATGCGACGTATGCTGACGATGCATTATGAAGGAGCATCAGGTAGAGGGGCTTTGCATGACGAAACAACCATCTATATATGTTGTGTTGCATGTCCTAAGAGTGCCAAAAGAGTTTAGCCAGGACTTTGGATGAGACCAAGGGTCTAGCCTGCGGGCGACGGCCGTGTACGTGCCTAAATGTCACGACCGTATGTTTCTTAGCTAGGAGAGGAATCTAGGGATTTCGGTAGTATTTCTAGTTCCTAGAATACTCTTATTCTTACCAAATTTGGCATCATTTGGAGTTCGTTTGGATATGGGTAGCCAAGGGTAGTGGCATTGTCATAATTTGCTAAAGTTTCTGAAGGCTATAACTATTTCCACGAGTATGGGAATGGGCTGAAACTTCATGGAATAGTGAAGGAAGTTAAGAGAAAGTTATAGGAACAGACGACGCCTTATTCGGAGCTCGGATGAATGATATAGGGTCATTATGATTCTCTGGCCAAAACATGTCAACTGGGGAATCTTGGGCTTTTTTATTTTAAGCATATATAAGGGGGCAGAGGTGTTGAAGCTCAGCCAGCCTCGCCCGTACGTGCTGCCACAAAGCTCAGCCAGCCTCAAGGGCCTGCCTGGCATCTCAAAGGAGTGTCTTAGGTATCCATACGAGCTTGGGAACTCTATGGACGATGCGACGCCTCAGGGCTAGCGTTGGGCACACAACGGGTGCCAAAGGCTTGATGCGTGGGACAATTATGCCCTATGGGCTACCGAAATGGTGGATAAAGACCTTCGTGCCGATTGGATACTTGAAGCACCTATCTTAGGGGCCTCATGTGTCAACTTGTGAGCATAACTTGGGTTCAGCTATGCGAGCAAGGGTCTGTTGGCCTAGACGTGCAGTTGTGGGGCGACACTACACTATGCAGGATGGAAGTATGTCGCGAGGGCTATGTTTGGCCATGCCATAAGACAACCATGGGCATGCTATGAAAGACGCACATGACAGAGGCCAAGGGCTAAATGTTTCCTTACTCGGGCGAAGCATAAGCTGGGTACGAAAGCACGAGGCGAGTGTCAAGCTTATGGATTGGATTGTGCATGCGAGAGCGATGCTCAGTGCTAGGCGAGGGACGAACATGTTCTTAGCGAACCCCGAGTGTGCGCATGGATGAGATCCAGCAGATGAGAAGCGCCACAGTTAGTCAAGTCTCTGAGCCTAGACATCAGATGCGCGACACAGTTGAAGTAAGCCTCCTAGGCAAGCTTCACCATAGGCACAGGAATGTGCTAGAAAACCTGGGAAAGAGGAAAGGTTGACCTGTAGTGCGGGGTGACTACAGGCGCCGCACGGGCTATTTAGTGCTGCCGAAGTCTGGAAATAAGTCGGCCCGTGACAGTTAGTATCAGAGCCTAATTTATCATCTCTTACCTCTGATACAGTTGGTATCAAGCTTACTTTGCGCCATATTTGCCATGATATGTGATGTCCGTGTACAAGTTGGGATGGCGAGTGCATTGTGGATGTCAGTGCGGAGATCATATCGAAGCGGAGATTGATGTTCATATGCCACCAGAGATCGAGAACCCGACAATACTGGTCAAAAAGGATTTGTTGTGTGAGTTATGGCTAGAATTGCCTTGTCAGCCATGAACTACAACCCTCAGAATCAGACCACTTCACAGCCATTGTTTCTGCCATCGCCTGTGTTTTGGAAGTTGATTTTGAGGCATCCTACTTTGATTGAGATATCGTCAGGGATGTCTTTTGTGCAGCGGGTGCTATTTTCAGAGGCATTCTATTGAGGCACATTTGGTTTGCAAAGAGAGCCATTGTGCGATACCGTTGGGATAGTTCCATAAAAAGGGCCAGACGGTTAGCAGAAGATCAATCATTCTTCATTATGAAGATCCAACAGTGTGTTAGAAACTCTATTAGCAGTAGGTTAGCAGCCTTCCTAAGCAAGGCATGGACGTAAAAAATGTCGTATGCATACTTAGAGCGTTCCATGCATGGTTTAAAGACCGTTTGGACCAAGAGGGTTCAGTTGCGTTGGGAGCTTGTCAGGTGGAGACGTTTTGTTCATGTTAAGCGGCGGGTTGGAGCTGTTGGCCGTTTTGAAGAAGGAAATGGGTGACCTTAGTTTCTTTCGAAAGTTTGGGCTTCAGTTGAAGTTGATGATATGCTGATAAGTCGGGTGGTCAGGAAAAGTCCATGTTTGCCAGCTCGTACAGCCATATTGCAACGAACATGAGTCGTGGACTATAAACTTTGGGCATGATCATGCAGAGATCTTGTCGAGGATGCGAGCAACACATCACTTGAGTGTCTTTCCAGCAGGATAGACTTGTGGACTGCTGAAGGGCATTGAGAAGGGACCTTCCAGAGAGTTGGGCATTGTGATAGATGCTAGCTGTCACCTAGCCATCTAAAGGGTTGCAATGAATGGGAGGGCGAGTCCCTTAACAACCACGAAAAAGGTTCTGTGTGCAGGTTTTTTAGCGGGAATGAGGTGGAGTCGGCCACCATGTTTGTGATGAAGAGCCGAACCGTATGATGTGGAGGAATAGTGACAAATTGACAAGGTGAGGAGACGGATTAGAAAGACATAGCAAAGCTTCAGGATTGAGCGGATTTCCAAGTTGGAAGGTGTCATTGTGGGAAGAAGTACTTGAATGATCGGGGACCGTGAGGGTTCTTCACTATAAGGGGAGTACAGAGGTACTACCGGGAGCATTGGGTACTTGGTGAGGAAGCGACAGTTGGAAAATGAAGAGCTTTGTTCTTGAATGTGGCGATGCTATCACTTTGAGAATGTAGTACCCACCAGGAGTACATGCCAAGATCTTGATGAGTGCCAGAAGGCACGAAGGAGTTGAGTTGCCGAGGGTTCATGTTGCAGCATAGGTTTCCAGAGGCCAAACTAGTATGCCAAGCAGGGCATGAACTTTGGCAAATATCCTCCACATTGAGTGTGGGAGGATCCGCCTATGGAAAGGTGAGAGTCCTGAAGAAAGAAAGTCGTCCATGGTGATGAGGGCGAGATATGGGCTACGTGAGCTATTGAACTACGTGAGCTACGCCTGAGAGCGCGAAAAGGCTTCATGGGCTATTGAGCCACGAGAGCAAGGGCTACGTGAGTTGTTGAACTGCGGGAGTTGCGTCAAGAAGTACGATGATGTACTTACTAGTGTGGGAAGAGTAGTAACTATATTACACATAAAAGTGTAAATAAAAAGAAGAAGTACGATGATGTACTTACCGCCTCGCCTGGCAGCGAGCACCTGAGGTGCCTTTCAACACCTCTACCCTTAAAAAAATAACCCAAGTGGCAGGAATAGACATGATTGGCCAGAGAATCATAATAGACATGTACAACACTAAATTGCACAAACCAAAGTACAACTTAGCTAATACATTAACAAATGACTTTTAAACATTGTAAATGATGTTTTTTATAAAAAATAATATTTTTTAATAATATTATTAAAAAATGAAAAATACATAATAAAATACTAAAAATCTGAATATTATTATAAATATGAAAAAAATGGATAAAATCTCCAAAACATGTAGTATATATATTACACATAAAAGAGTAAATAATTTTATTTAAAAAATAACATAAAAGTATTTTTAAATTACAAAAAATGCATAAAATTAGTCAAAATAGGAAAAAATATATAATATTATTATAAAAATATATAGATGACATACCACAGATAACCATGACGAACCTCCATTGTGACAACAATCGTAAGTGATTCCAATATCGAACCACCGCAACCAACCACCAACCATCGACCAACCGTCGCGGGTCACTACCGCTTGAACCACCGGAACTTTCCGCCACCGCCAACCACCAAAATCATTGCGCTTGAGATGGTGCGACGTTGAGCAACGTGGTGCGTCGTGCCATGGCCACGCCCTGTGACATCCTGAGTTGTGCCATGGCAAAGCCCGATGTCGTGCCAAGGCCATGCCCGAGCCGTGCCATGGCCACGCCCGACGTCGTGCCATGGCCATGTCCTGCTATGCCCTGCCATGTCCTGAGTCGTGACCACGCACTGCCATGTCCAACAATACAAAAATATGCGGCCATGCGCCGTCCCCATGTAAAAATGCCATGTTCTGAGGTGCTGTATGGAGGCTAAGCCAGGTGGGGTCCACGTAGGACATGGCACGGCGTCAGAAATGGCAGGGCATGGCCATGGCTTGACGCAAGAAGGATATGGCAGGCGTGGCTATGGCACGACGTAGGACATGGCAGGGCGTGGCCATGGCACGACGCAGGACATGTCAGGATGTGGCAGGACATGGCAGCGCGTGGCCATGGGAAGGCGCATGACATGGCAGGGCGTGGCCATGGCACGACGCAGGACATGTCAGGATGTGGCAGGACATGGCAGCGCGTGGCCATGGGAAGGCGCATGACATGGCAGGGCGTGGCCATGGCATGGCGCAGGACATGTCAGGACATGGCAGGACACGACAGGGCATGGCCATGGCACGTCTCAGGACGTGGCTGGACACGACAGGGCGTCGTCGTGGCATGACTCAGGACATGTCAGGACTTGGCAGGGCGTGGCCATGGCACAACTCAAGATGGCTCAGGACGGCTCAGGACATGGAAGGGCATGGCCATGGCACGATGCAGAACATGTCAGGACACGGCAGGGCGTGGTCGTGGCACGGTGCAAGACATGTCAGGGTGTGGCCATGTCACGGCTAAGGACATGGCAGGACATGACAGGGCATGTCAGGACATGGCACGGCTCAGGACATGTCAGGACACGACAGGGTGTGGTCTTGGCACAACGCAGGACATGTCAGGACATGGCAGGGCATGGCCATGGCACGACTCAGGACATGGAAGGAAATGTCAGGACACGGAAGGGCGTGGTCGTGGCATGGTGCATGACATGTCAGGATATGGCAGGGCGAGGCCATGGCACGACTCAGGACTTGTCAGGGCGTGGCCATGGCATGACTCAGGACATGGCAGGGCGTGGCCATGGCATGACTCAGGACATGGCAGGGCGTGGCCATGGCATGACTCAGGACATGGCAGGGCGTGGCCATGGCATGACTCAGGACATGGCAGGGCGTGGCCATGGCATGACTCAGGACATGGCAGGGCGTGGCCATGGCATGACTCAGGACATGGCAGGGCGTGGCCATGGCATGACTCAGGACATGGCAGGGCGTGGCCATGGCATGACTCAGGACATGGCAGGGCGTGGCCATGGCATGACTCAGGACATGGCAGGGCGTGGCCATGGCATGACTCAGGACATGGCAGGGCGTGGCCATGTCATGCCTCAGGACATTACGTGGCTCAGGACAAGGCAGGACATGTCAGGACACGGCAGAGCGTGGCCGTGGCACGGCACAGGACATGTCAGGACACGAGAGGGTGTGGCCATGGCACGACTCAACACATGGCAGGACACGACGCAGGATATGGCAGGGCATGGCCATGGAACGACTCAGGACATGGAAGGCCATGTCAGGACATGGCAGTCCATGTCAGGACATGGCAGTCCATGTCAGGACATGGCAGGGCGTGGACGTGGCATGACTCAGGACATGGACAGACAATGCAGGACGTGGCAGGACATGGTAGGACATGGCAGGACATAGCAGGACATGGTGATGGCACGATGTCGGATGTGGCCAAGGCACGGCTCAGGCATGGCCTTGACATGGTGTCGGTCTTGGCCATGGCATGACTCAGGATGTCACAGGGCGTGGCCATGGCACGATGCACCACATCGCTCAATGTCGCACCACGTTGTGTACTTCGAAAAGGAATCATGTTAAAGTTCTTGAACTGGGACGTGGCGATTGACGACAATGTTAGGAATCTCGGAGACGTCAGCTGGGGCCTCGGGAAGAGTTATCTTTTATGTTTAACAGCCTGCCCACCCTGGAAATGACTCAGTCGGAGATAGGGTCCAGCGACTGGAAGAGCACCGCACGTCTCATGGTGTCTGGTGCACCCCAGTGGCCCTTGAAAATTCATAGGACCGAGTGCCGTCAATTCTCGGCCGTACTCATAACCGCATCATGTCTCCAAAGTGAACAACCTTTGGTCGATGGAACAATGTAGGCAAGGGAAGTCAGCAAAACAGATCTGTAACTTCGGGAAAAGGATTGGCTCTAAGGGCTTGGCATGGGGATTCCAATCCCGAACCAGTCGGTTGTCGGTGGACTGCTCGAGTTGCTCTCACAGCGAGAGCGGGTCATCGCATGCCGGCTGGGAGACGGACTGGGAACGGTTCCTTCGGGGGCCTTCCCCGGGCATCGAATAACCAACTTAGAATTGGTATCGACAAGGGGAATCCGAGTGTTTAATTACGAAAAGCATTGCGATGGTCCCTGCAGATGTATACGCAATGTGATTTCTGCCCAGTGCTCTAAATGTCAAAGTGAAGAAATTCACCAAGTGCGGGTAAACGGCGGGAGTAACTATGACTCTCTTAAGGTAGACAAATGCCTCCTCATCTAATTAGTGACATGCATGAATGGATTAACGAGACTCCCAATGTTCCTGTCTACTATCCAGTAAAATCACAACCAAGGGAACGGGCTTGGAAGAATCAGTGGGGAAAGAAGACCCTGTTGAGCTTGACGCTAGTCCGACTTTGTCAAATGACTTGAGAGGTGTAGTATAAGTGGGAGCTGAAAGGCGAAACTGAACACTTTTAATGTTATTTTACTTATTTCGTGAATCGGAAGCATGGCACTGCCCCTCTTTTTGGACCTAAGGCTTGCTTGCAGGCCGATCCGAGCGGAAGACATTGTCAGGTGGGGAGTTTGGCTGGGGCGGCACATCTCTTAAAAGATAAGCAGGTGTCCTAAGCTGAGCTCAACGAGAACAAAAATTCGTGTGGAACAAAAGGGTAAAATCTCGTTTGATTCTGATTTCTAGTACGAATACGAACCGTGAAAGAGTGGCCTAACGATCCTTTAGACCTTCGGAATGCGAAGCTAGAGGTGTCAGAAAAGTTACAACAGGGATAACTTCCTTGTTACGGTGTGTTCATGCTACGTCCCTGACTTTCACGACACATGCCGACAAGTACTCGTGTGTGCTCATAGTACGTCCGGGGGAAACACCGCTCGTGACAACTGATGGCTTTTGGAAACGAACGACAAAGCGCCGTGCCGCCATGCGCATGGGGCTAAGCTTAGTACATGTCAAATGCCATCGGTTGTTGTGGGCAACATCGAGAGGCGACATAGCTGCTGGCAACCACACATCATTTGGAAACGAGACGACGAAACGTCATGAAATTAGCACTGCAAGGCGCCATACGCATGGGGATGAGCTTGGATCATGCCAAATGCCGTGCGGTTGTTGTGGGTTGTGTTTGGCATCGCTCGTGGAAAAATCTATGGCTTTTGGAAATGAGTGGCGGAGCGCCATGAAAGTAGAGCCATAAGGTGCCATGCGCATGGGGCTAAGCTTAGTACATGCTGATTTCCATCAGTTGTTGTGGGCAACATCTGGAGGCAACATCGCTCGTGGCAATTGATGGCATTTGGAAACGAACGGCGGAGCATCGTTCAAGTAGCGTCGCAAGGTGTCATGCGCATGGGGCTAAGCTTAGTACATACCGAATGCTATTGGTTGATGTGGGCAACATCGGGAAGCGACATCGCTTGTGGCAGCCGCACGTCATTTGGCAACGGGACGGAAAAGCATCGTGAAAGTAGCATCACAAGGCGCCATATGCATGGGGCTAAGCTCAGTACATGCCAAATGATGTGCAATTGTTGTGGGTTGTGTATGGCCGCTCGTGGCAGCTGATGTCTTTTGGAAACGAAATGGCGGAGCATCATGCAAGTAGTGCCGCAAGGTGCCATGCACATGAGGCTAAGCTCAGTACATGCCTAATGCCATCGGTTGCTGTGGGCAACATTGGGAGGCAACATCGCTCGTGGCGATTGATGGCTTTTGGCAACGAAATGGCGGAGTGTCGTGCAAGTAGCGCCGCAAGGTGCAATGCGAATGGTGCTAATCTTAGTACGTGTCGAAAGCCATCGGTTATTGTGGGCCTATTTTCATGCTTGGTGGGGCTTGTCTTGGCTTTGCAATGTTGGCATTGGCAATAACAGATGGCTACGCGTCGCGTGTTGGGGCTTTCGTTGGCATGCATCGGTGAGACAACTGTACGTATGGCACGTGAGTGGTGTTCAACTTGTGTGGCTAGGTTGGATCCCTGATTGGGCAGCAACGTCCCTAGACCGCATGCTGTCTCAGTCATGGCAGCGCAAATTAGGCTTGTTCGGCGTCGGTTTTTTATGTTGCAAACCTTCCTCAGGCATTATCAAGCACAATTGGTAATGCTCATATGACACCGGCGTCAATGAGAAATGTTACCTGGTTGATCCTGCTAGTAGTCATATGTTTGTCTCAAAGATTAAGCCATGCATGTGTAAGTATGAACAAATTCAGACTGTGAAACTGCGAATGGCTCATTAAATCAGTTATAGTTTGTTTGATGGTNCGATAAAAGGTCGACGCGGGCTCTGCCTGTTGCTACGATGATTCATGATAACTCGACGGATCGCTCGGCCATCGTGCCGACGACGCATCATTCAAATTTCTTCCTTATCAAATTTTGATGGTAGGATAGTGGCCTACTGTTAGCCCCTAATATGAGTCATGACGGATGTCGGGCATAATCTATGTCAAGGGCTAGTATATTTCCCCTTGAGATTGGTTTGTGCGGATGTTGGCAAGCAATGTATGGAGCTTGATGTGTGTCTAAGTTAGTGCATGACTTAGAAAAGGCAGCTAGACAAGGTGCCTTGAGTGATGGCAAGGCAGCCTTGATTGTGGGCGACGGCAATGGAAAAGGAAGGCGCATGGCACTTGACAAAGGCATGCGTGCGAATCAGTGGGACGACAAGGTTTGTGACAAGAAATGGTCATGAGATTTTGGGCATGGCATGGTCCAAAGACAAGGCAAGGCAGGAAGCTAAGTGTGGGCAAAAAGCTGGAAAACAAGTGTGTAGGTCATGTGACTGAAGTAGTGTGTTGTGCATGTGCTGTGGAAGTTAAAGCCATGTGCAAAGCACATGAGCAGTTGGCCTAAATGCAGAAGACAAGCTTAATTTCGTGGGAAGAGTTTGAATTCAAATTCAAACTAAGTAGTTAGCTTGTTTTTAGGCCTGTCATGTGCAGGGCACATTGTGTAACTGCCTCATAACTGCCCCTTATAAATCTGCTATAGGCAGACCCTCTATAGGTGTTGTATTTCGTTGGTACAAGGCAAGTAGCATATGTGAGACTTTCCAACTGAGTTCCTTTGTAAATTCTGCGAGAATTAATAAAGATTGGGTTTACCTGTATGTTTGTGTGTTGCTTACGTTTTACTAAAGTCTGAAATTGTCTAAGTCCTAAATTGCGTGCGAAAAAGTAAGGCTGAGTGGTTGTGTGTTCAGCTACTGTCGTGCAGTGTTTATTGTGCTAAAATCGACCATGTAACAACTGGTATCACAGCTTGGCTCGTGAATTGGGACGATGGCTGGTGGATCCACTACGGACTTGCGTGAGCGTGTTAAAAAGTTGGAGGCGCTGATTGGGGTGACTGATGATCCTTTGGATTTTGGTGATCTAATTACTGAGATCTACCGTCTAAAGGATGGAATGAAAAAATTTCGTGATGGAATTCAACAAACATTTGAATTCACGAATGTGTTGGTTGAGGGTCTGAAGAAGGAAAACGAAAACCTTAACTTGGAAATCACCGTTCTTTGAAGGTCGTTGGCTGCTCCTGGCCAAGGCAGTGAAGAACGTTCCAAAGTAAGGATCCCTGACCCAAAGGCGTTTGGTGGAGCGCGTAGTGCTAAAGAACTGGAGAACTTTCTGTGGGATATGGAGCAATATTTTCTTGCTTCCAAAGTTCCAAACAGGGAGAAAGTGACCATAACAAGCATGTACCTCACGGGAGATAAAGTACGGGCAGACCCAAGATTGATAAGTGGGAAAAACTCCATAAGGAAATGAAGGACCAGGTTTTGCCTAGCAATGCATCTTGGCTTGCTAAAGATCGCTAGAAACGCCTACGGCAAACCAGAACAGTTTGTGACTACATTAAGGAATTCACTTCCTTGATGTTGGATATACAGAACATGTCGGAGGATGACAAATTGCATAATTTCATTTCTGGTATGCAAGCATAGGCGCAGAATGAACTTCGGAGGCAGAACGCGAAGGATCTCCCAAGTGCGATTGTTGCAGCAGATTCTTTGGTGAATTATCGCAGTACCCGGAGTCCTTATGAAATTACCTCTACTTCAAAACCTAAGAAAAACGTGGAGAAGAAAGGGGAATGGAGGAAGGAAATTCGAAAAGAAATTGTGGAAAAGGGCAAGGCTATTGTTGATGGACCTACTAGAAACAAAGGCTTCACTAACAAGAAGAGTGATGGTTGCTGGACTTGTGGCGGCCCTTACATTGCCAAAAATTGTCCAAATCGAGAACGGGTGAATCCTTTGCTTGCTACTGAAAATAATCGGGAAGGGGAGGGTAGAGAAGTTGCTGCTGCATTGGTAAATCCTTTACAATTGTTCAATGCTATTTCATTGGTGAATGCTACAAGAAATGAGACGAACCCTCATTCCTTGCTAATGCACATCGAAATGAAAATTGGAGAGAATGCTATGATAACTATGGTCGATACAGGCGCTACTCACACCTTTGTCTCAACCAATTTAGTGCATAAGTATGGATTGAGTGTGAGAAAATGTCCCTCCTATATGAAGACAATAAAAGCCAAGGCACAAGCCATTGTGGGCATGGCTTATAGTGTCCCCATGTCTGTTGGAAATTGGAAAGAGAAAGTCAATATGATGGTGATTCCCTTAGAGGATTTCGAGGTGATAATTGGAATCGATTTCATGAGGAAGAATTGCTTCGTTCCAATGCCCCATTTACTCTGAGTAATGATCATGAATGAAACAACTCCTGGTTTTATAAAGGCTGTACATCCTTACGAAAAAGAAGAGACTCAACGGAGGGCTTCGCTAATTTCTGCCATGATGGTTGAAAAGGGTTTGAAAAGGGGAGATGATACTTTCCTTGGTGCTATGGTAGAAGTGAAGCCTGACGTACATGTTGAAGTACCGGACTTCTTCGCTCAAATCTTTAGTGACTTTGCTGATGTGATGCCGCCTGAATTGCCGAAAAACTTGCCACCACCGAGGTCTATTGATCATAAAATTGAGTTGCTGCCAGGTTCAATGCCACTTGCTCAACCTCCTTAGAGAATGGCGCCGAAAGAGTTAGCTGAGTTGAGGAAACAAGTGAATGATTTACTCGATACGAGACTGATTCAGCCTTCGAAAGCTCCCTTTGGTGCATCTATTTTATTCCAAAAGAAACAGGGCAAAACTCTATGGATATGTGTTGATTATCGAGCATTCAACAAAGTGACGGTGAAGAATAAATACCCAATTCCATTGGTGCAAGATTTGATGGACAGATTGAGCAAGGCGTGCGGGTTTACAGAGCTTGATTTACGGTCGGTTTACTGGCAGGTGCGGATAGCGGAAGGAGATGAGTCTAAAATAACTTGTATAACAAGGTACGACTCATACGAATTTCCGGTTATGCCGTTTGAGTTGACGAATGCCCCTGCTACGTTATGTAACCTAATGAACGATGTTCTATATGAATACTTAGATGATTTTGTCATTGTCTACTTAGACGACATAGTCATCTATAGTAGGAACTTGGATGATCACACGTCGCATTTGATTAAGGTGCTGTCTCGTTTGAGGGATTACCAACTCTATGTGAAGATGGATAAATGTGAGTTTGCAAGACAGGAGATAAATTTTCTTGGGCCCTTGGTGAGCCAAAATCAGGTGCGAATGGACCCAAATAAAGTGCAGGTCATTGTGGAATGGCAGGCGCCGAAATTAGTGAAAGAATTGAGGTATTTCCTCGGGTTGGCTAATTACTCTCGGAAGTTCATTGTTGGCTACTCTAAGAAGGCTGCTCCTTCGACAGATTTGTTAAAGAAGGATGTTAGGTGGGCATGGTTTGAAAAATGGAGTGTTGCGTTTGATGTGTTGAAAGAAGCTATTGCCTCGACCTATCTTACGGCTTCCTGATTTCGAGTTGCCCTTTGAAGTCCATACTGATGCTTCCGACAAAGCTGTTGGGGGTCTGCTAGTCCAAGAAGGCAATCATGTGACCTTTGAAAGCATAAAATTGAATAAAACGGAGCAGATCTATTCGGCTCATGAGAAAGAAATGGTTGGTGTTATTCATTGCTTGCAAATCTGGCGTGTTTACTTGCTGGGAAAAAAAATCATCGTGGGGACGGACAATGTGGGTAATACCTTTAGCAGAATATGGTTTTGTGTGGGAGCACAAGCCGGGAAAGCACAACGAAGTTGCGGATGCATTGATTCGGAAAGAAGTCTTTGCTGTTGTTTATTCCATTACAAGACTTGAGTCAGATTTTCTTTATAAGATCAAGTCAGCTGCTATAAATGATCCATTGTACATAAAAACAATGAATCATGTGAAAGAAGGTGTCGCGAGGAGATACTGGATCGAGGACGATCTTCTCCATTTCAAAGGGGGGAGAATCGTGGTACCACTTGGTGATGGGCTGCATCATGAGTTGCTGAAGGAAATGCATGATACACATTGGGCTGCTCATCCAGGTATTGAGAGGATGATGGAGCTGTTGTACCGATATTATTTCTTGGGGACGCTGTGTTTCATGCCCGCAAGTCCCGATAGATAGGTTGAGAGTCCTCCAAGTAGGTTATCAGCTTAGCGGAAGGTGTTGGGGTGGTCCATTTGCTCCGGAGTTGCTTATTTGGTCAGTATGATTAGGACATGCATTGATTGGTATGGCAGGGCCCTGTCCCGACATTTATGATGTTTATGTACTCTTAGAGGCTTGTATACAGATGTCATGTATCCGGATACTTGTATGGCCTTGTCAGCCTATGTTTTGAGTATATTAAGGATCATGTCGGCCTTATAGGCCCGTACTTCATATGTATTAAGTCTGTATATCAAGTTGGGTTACCCTATATTGAGTATTCCCTCATGCTTTATTTTAGCCATCTCATGACAGCCTTTCTGGTTCATTTACTTATGATAATATGACATGGAAGATACGTTACATTGGTACTCGGTTGAGTAAGGCACCGGGTGCCCATCGTGGCCCATCGTTCGGGACATGACAAAAGTGGTATCAGAGTAGTTCCGTCTTAGGGAGTCTACAAGTCGTGTCTAGTAGAGTATTGTTTATAGGTGTGTTGTGCACCACACTAAGGTACAGGGCATTTAGGACTGTCAATCTTTTTCCTTACTCTAGATCGTGTGGTAGAGCTCAATTGTAAGAATTTAAACTTATAAATTCTATTTTATTCGTAATACAACGACACCTACATCCAGAAAGACAATTGGTAAGAGATTGAATGTGATTGTGGAAGAGTTGAGTCAAGGAAATCGATTTTGCATCATGTTTATGATGAGTGAATGTGAGGTGTTCAGCAGATCATGTGTAGTATGATGTGTAAGATTCATGATAAGGAGCCTTAAGGCAAGAATATCTATTCACCCATATGGTGAAAAGCAACGAGAGAATCAAAAGGTAGATACAAGTTTCAACAAGTAAAAGAAGCAAGATGAAGATATAATTCAGGAAGGGAGATATAAGCATTTTACCATTATTTACCATTCAGGAAGGGAGATATAAGCATTTTGAGTTACCTTCAACAGTAGTAGAGGTATGTACAATCGGCCACACCCATCTCAGTTATGCCTTGTGAAAGCTGACAGATATGGTTTAAGAGAAGGACGGGATGTCACGATCCGGCTGGGGTTATGATAGCATCCTAGGAAGCTCAAATTTATTCAAGGATAATAATGAAGCTTTGGAATCTCAAAGAGGTCCTTTAACAAGATGTCAAGCTAAAGTGTTGTCAAACAAGGTCATTAGACATCAAGTGCAAATAAAGATGTTGTTAATTGGGATGAAGATATCAAGGATAAAGGATATGAATTGGCTAGATATTACAATTGTTTTATGGCGCAAATTTATGTCCAAGAAGAGGAGAATTGGAACCCAAGAGACATCTTTTGAAGAAGGTTAGTCAGTCCACTTTTGAACCAATTTGGCACCTAAAATGTGTACAAACTTATAGCCCATGAAGTCCTACATAAAGCCACGTTTTTATAGCATAAAAGGAGTTACTTGATGTCCAAGAAGGGTATAATAGTCCTGCTAGATGTTGAGTGCAACCTGGTGCCAAGTTGCTTGCAAATTTCCTTCAAGATTTTCAAGATTTTCAAGATTCTATCCAAGATTAATTTGGGACTTATTTCCATATATTAGGGGACTGTAATGACCGGGCCGGTCGTTTTGTGTTGCGGACCCCGTTCCCCTAAATGAAACTTCCTATAGCGGCTTATTGTGATTTATGACTTGCGGGGATGGGTGGTTCGGGATTCAATAGTGTTTAGAGTGATATAGGAACACTTAGTTCCATAGGGTTGGCCTTTAAGCCCAAGTTTGACTTTGGTCAACATTTTGAGTAAACGACCTCGGAATCAAGTTTCGACGGTTCAGTTAGCTTCTTATGATGATTTCGGACTTGGGCGTATGTTCGAAATGGGTTTTGGATGACCCGAGAGCATTTCGGCGCCCAATATCGAAATAAGAGTGTCCTTAAGTTCATATTGTGGTTTGGGATGTGTTTTTGTGTTATCGAGGTCCAAACGGAATTCCGATACTGGAAATAATTCTGTTATGTCATTCATGACTTGCACCAAAATTTGGGGTCATTCTGAGTAGTGTAGGTCGGTTCGGCGCATTGTTAGCGAATTCTAGAAACTGAAAGTTCCTAAGTTTGATTCTAGGGGTTTTTCTTTGTGATTTTGAGTTTTAGCGTTGTTTTGGCTGTTTCGAAGGCTCGAGTGAGTCCGTATTATTATTTGGGACTTGTTGGTATATTTGGACGGGGTCTCGGGTGGGCCCAAGTGCCTCTCGGGCACCAAACGAGGACAAAAAACCAGCTGAAGCAACTGTTGGTGCACCTGTTCTGGTGTGACGACAGGTTCGGTTGCCCCTCGCAGATGCGGGATCGCTCTTGCGGTCCCAGCCTCGCAAGTGCGACCCCCGGATGGGCTGCTCTCCTCTCGCAGCTGCGGGCCCTTTCCTGCAGGTACGGACTCCGTTCCGCAGGTGCGAGCCTAGGCCCCTTGTCCTATTTTCGCAGGTGCAAGCATTTACTCGCAGGTGCGAGACCACAGGTGCGGTCCTTGAGCCGCAGGTGCGTGACCGCAGGTGCACAGTGGGTTTAAAACGGGACTTAAACCATTTTTTGGCATTCGTCTTCTTCCTTGTGGTGATTTTTGAGCATGCAAGAGAGACAAACGACCTAGCCATTTTCAGGTAAGTAATTCCTACCATAAACTTAGTCTAATACTTGGATTCTTAGGTAGATTAACTCATTAATTAGTGAAAATTTAAGGGTTAGAGTAAAAACTTAGATTTTATAAAAATTAGGAGAATTACCAAGGAATTTTTCATGAAATCACACAAAAATGATATATTAATGATCCTTAGGCTATGGGTAATTGATTCCTTCAAAAATTTCCGGAATCCGAGCGTGTGGGTCCGGTGTTGTATTTTATGATTTTTAAAGTAAGGTGAAACAACTAAATAAATAGGAGAATTCCATACTTTTGAGTATAAATTGATATATTTGTATAACATTTGGCTAGTTTCGAGTCCTTGGGTGACAAGTTTGGAGTTTCGGGCGCGTTCTTGACCCGACGAGTAGGTTCGACACGAGGTGAGTCTCCTTTCTAACCTTGTAAGAGGGAAATTTCCCCCTAGGTGATTTAAATGACTATGTGCTAATGTTTGTAGGGGTACGTACGCACAAAATGACGAGAGTCCGTATGTAGCGGCTATTATTGTTATGTCTTGTTAGTTAGGCCTACACCATGCCTTGTGTTTTTCCTTGAAGTGAACTATATGCTTGATGAATTAATGTTATATGCGGCTTGTTTCTCCGAGATCATGGAACTTGAGAATTTTAAAGGAATTGTTCACTGAAAAGTAATTTATGAAGAATATTGGGTGGATTTTTTGTGCATTTGACCGATTCGAAATTTACATTCCGCGAGCGGAGTGTTATTTTCCCCACTCTCATGGGAGCGGGCCGTAAGCCACGGCGAGATTGAAAGATATATTATGGTTCGGGCCGTTCGACCCTCGACAGTGCACAAATATGATTATTATGATGGCTCAGGCCGGTTGTTCTTATCCTGTATGCGCATGCTAAATTGTTAATGATTTTCATGGATATTGAGGGGGCAGATACTTTAAAGAGGAAAATGAAATAATATTGTTTATTTACTTCCAGTTTATTTGAATTTCAGTTATCTTTAATGTTTACCGTTCATATCATCCTTGTATGCCTATTACTGATATTATATCTTGTTTAATTATTTGGTTGGACCTTCGTGAGTGTCAAGTCGACCTCTCGTCACTAATTCTTTGAGGTTAGGCGGGATACTCACTGGGAACATATTTTTTATGTACTCATGCTACGCTTCTGTACTTAATGGTACAGGTTCTGAGGCTGGTGCATCTGGTTATCAGGCCGGAACTCGATTTTGAGTATGGACTGGACCTGACTTTACGGTGAGCTGCTTCTCCTGATGATCCTCGGCAGCACCATGGGGTTTCTTTTGTTATTCCCGTCTATTTCTTCCAGACTGTGGGACAGTTATATTATATCTTTTGTATATTCTATTAGTACGCCCGTAGGACTTGTGACACTAGTTCCTGGCACACACGTGGTAGATATTATGGTTTGCGGGTTTGTGTATATATATTGGCTCACGCCACTTTATGACTGCTTTTGGTTAAATTGCCTAATTCTCTTTTAAAATAATGTTTTGAACTTTAAAACTTGGCACGTGGTGGGATGTTTAATGAAATATGGGAAAAACCTTAGTAGTCTGAGTGTCGGCTTGCCTAACCCCGGTGCTGGGAATCATCACGACCTGAGTTAGTATTTTGGGTCGTGACAACATGGTATCAGAGCTCTAGGTTCACGTAGGTCTCACAAGTCACGGGCAAACCTAGTAGAGTCTTGTGGATCGGTATGGAGACGTCTGTACTTATCTTCGGGAGGCTATAGGGTGTTGTGGATCGGTATGGAGACGTTTGTACTTATCTTCGGGAGGCTTAGGAAACCTCTCTTTATTCTTATTCTATCGTGCAATCGATGGTTTACTAAATCTCATTCTTCTATTCTCACACAGATGGTGAGGACGCGTGCATCTGATGTTCCAGACCCGGGAAGGGCTGCTACCCCCGTTGTCCGAGGTTATGGCAGAGGCCGGGGGAGGGCACCGGCCCGAGGTAGGGGACGAGGGCGTCCTAGAGCTATCCCAGTTGCACCACCACCAGAGGTTCCTACTATAGAGGAGTAGGTTAAGGTGCCCCCAACAGATCCGGCTCCAGTGGAATTTATGATGGCACCAGGCTTCTAGGAGATCATGGGACGTATGATGCGGTTTATGGACACTATGTCCCAGGCTGGGTTATTTCCAGCAGATCCTGCTATATCTCAGGCGGGATGGGGGGCTCAGACTCCTACCGCCCAAGCTGCAGGCCAAGCAGTAGCATTACATCTTACCCCGGGTACACTGCCCATGGGTGGGGTCCAATCAGTAGCAGCAGCACCTAAGCCCAGACTAGCTGCCGACGGCAATCCACAGAAGTTATTGGATAGATGGACTGGATTGCACCCTCCAGTCTTCAGGGATGAGCGAGGCGAGGATGCCCAGGATTTTGTTGACAGGTGCAGGGATAGGCTGCACAATATGAGGTTATTAGAGTCCCATGGAGTGGACTTCACTACCTTCCAGTTAGAGGGCAGAGCTCGCAGATGGTGGCAGTCTTATATTCTCAGCAGGCCAGCAGACTCTCCTCCTATCACTTGGGAGCAGTTCACTCAGATTTTTCTAGACAGATATATCCCACCCTCTGAGATGGAAGAGCTGGGGTATTAATTTGAGCAGCTGGAGCAGGGACAGATGTCAGTGAAAGATTATGAGGCTAGATTTTTAGAGTTGTCTCGCCATGCACTCATGATAGTACCTACTGATGCCGATAGAGTGCGGAGATTTGTAACTGGGCTGCACTCAGGTATTAGGGCCAACATGGCCCGAGAGGTGGAGATGTGGACTCCCTATCAGCTGGTGGTCGAGATAGCTCGTCGGATTGAGGGATATTGATCGAGATGCAGAGAGCAGGGTCAGCAAGACAAGAGAGCCAGATTCTCCAGAGATTTCAGAGGTGCCCCAGTTAGGGGCAGAGGTCAGTTTGGTAGAGGTCAGCCCAACATGCCTCCATATTCAGCACCCCTACCACCTCCCAGAGGTGTTCCAGCGAGGCCTCATTTCAGCGCCATGCCAGAGCATTCCTACCACCCTCCATCCATTCAGAGTTCACCCAGTGGTTATGCCAGTCATCCGAGATCGCCTAGTCCCTACTTCAGCGCTATGCTGGAGAGTACACATCGCTCTTTGGCCATTTAGGGTTCCTCTTCGGGGCAGCAGGCTATGATACCTGGAGGTTGTTATGAGTGTGGGGTTCTAGGTCATATGAAGAGGCATTGTCCCAGGTTTCGGGGCAAAGCAGTGCAGTAGGGTTATCAGCCTATGGGTCCAGCACCAGCCGTTAGGCCACCTAGAGGTAGAGGACAGGTCGGCAGGGGTCGTCCTAGAGGTGGAGGCTAGTTAGGGGGAGGTCAGCCAGACCCTGTTCATTTTGGCGGAGCTCAGTTTTCTAGTGTTTCAGCTAGATTCTATGCTATTCCGGACAGATCAGATGCACTGGCCTCAGATGCCGTGATTACAGGTATTATTTCAGTATGTGGTAGAGATGCATCAGTGTTATTTGATCCAGGATCCACCTATTCATATGTTTCAGCATTATTTTCCCATTTTCTGGATGTTCCTCGTGATTCCTTGAGTTCTCCTATATATGTGTCTACTCCTGTGGGCAATTATGTGGTGGTAGACCGGGTTTACCGGTCCTATATGGTTACACTCTGCGGGTTCGAGACTCGAGCAGATCTCTTATTGCTTGACATGGTTGATTTCGAGGTTATTTTAGGCATGGATTGGTTATCTCCTCACCATGCCGTGCTAGATTTCCATGACAAGACAGTTACTTTAGCCATGCCCGAATCGCCTAGGCTGGAGTGGAGAGGTTCCTCAATTAGTACAGCCAGCCGGGTTGTTTCATTCCTGAAGGCTCGACATATGGTCGAGAAGGGTTGTCTGGCCTATCATGCTTATGTGCGGGACGCCACCGCCGAGTCTCCGATGATTTATTCAGTGCCAGTGGTTCGAGAGTTTGCTGATGTATTTCCTTCAGACCTTCCAAGCATGCCTCCGGATCATGATATTGACTTCTGCATTGATTTAGCTCCAGGCACCCAGCCTATATCTATTCTTCTGCACCGTATGGCTCCGAAAGAGTTGAAGGAGTTGAAGGAGATGAAGGAGCAGCTTGAGGAGTTGTTGGCTAAAGGGTTCATCAGACCAAGTGTATCGCCGTGGGGTGCTCCAGTCCTATTCGTGAAGAAGAAGGATGGGTCCATGCGGATGTGTATTGACTACCGCTAGTTGAACAAGGTCACCATTAAGAATAAGTATCCTTTGCTGCGCATCGATGATTTGTTTGACCAGTTGTAGGGTGCTCAGGTGTTTTCTAAGATTGATTTGAGATTGGGATATCATCAGTTGAAGATTCAGGCCTCAGTTGTTCCGAAGACTGCTTTTCGTACGAGGTATGGCCATTATGAGTTCCTGGTGATGATGTCCTTTGGCTTGACTAACGCCCCAGCATCATTTATGGACTTGATGAACAAGTTGTTCATGCCGTATATTGATTCCTTTGTCATTGTGTTCATTGATGACATTTTGATTTACTCACGTGGCCTGGGGGAGCACGAGCACCATTTGAGGGTTGTGCTCCAGACTTTGTGAGAACAGAAGCTATATGCTAAGTTCTCCAAGTGTGAGTTCTAGTTGGATTACATGGCATTCTTGGGGCATGTGGTATCTGGAGAGGATATCAAGGTTGATCCTCAAAAGATTAAGGCAGTTCAGAGTTGGTCGCGTCCTACTTCAGCTACAGAGATCAGGAGCGTTTTGGGCCTAGCAGGCTATTATCACCCATTTGTGGAGGGGTTCTCTTCTATTGCAGCTCCATTGACTAGATTGACTCAGAAGAATACCCCTGTTTAGATGGTCCTACGAGTGTGAGGCGAGCTTTCAGAAGCTCAAGACAGCATTCACCTCAGCACCAGTTCTGGTATTGCCTTCCGGTTCTGGGATGTATACAGTGTATTCTGACGCTTCACGCGTTGGTTTGGGATGTGTGTTGACGTAGGAAGGGAGAGTTATTGCTTATGCTTCGCGCCAGCTGAAGGTTCATGAGAAGAATTACCCTGTGTACGATTTAGAGTTGGCGGTGATTGTTCATGCTCTTAAGATTTGGAGGCACTACTTGTATGGGGTGTCCTGTGAGGTTTATACAGACCACCGCAGCTTGCAGCACTTGTTCAAGAAGAGGTATCTTAATTTGAGGCAGCGCAGATGGCTTGAGTTATTGAAGGATTATGATATCACCATTCTTTATCATCCGGGCAAGGCAAATATGGTAGCAGATGCCTTGAGCAGGAAAGCAGAGAGTATGGGTAACTTGGCTTATGTTGCAGCAGAGGAGAGACCTCTACCCTTGGTCATTCAGTCCTTGGCTAATCGCCTGGTGAGGTTAGACCTTTCGGAGCCTTGCCGAGTTTTAGCACATGTGGTTGCTCAGTCTTCGTTATTTGGAGAGATTAAGGCTCGGCAGTTTGATGATCCGTACTTGGCAGAGCACAGTGGTTTAGGGTGGTTCCAAGGAGGTTACTATTGGCGAGTATGGTGTTCTGAGACTTCAGGGCCGTTTATGTGTTCCTAATGTCGATGGCCTAAGAGGGAGGATTCTAGAGGAGGCACACAGTTCTCTGTATTCTGTTCATCCTGGTGCTACGAAGATGTATCGTGATTTGAAGCAGCATTACTAGTGGAGGCGGATGAAGGAAGACATTGTGGAGTATTTGACTATGTGTCTTAATTGCCAGCATGTTAAGTATGAGCACCAGAGGCCAGGAGGCCTACTTCAGCAGATACCCATTCCTGAGTAGAAGTGGGAACGCATCACTATGGACTTTATGGTTGGGTTGCCTCGGACTTTGCGGAAGGTTGACGCGGTTTGGGACATTGTGGATAGATTGACCAAATCGACGCATTTCATTCCAGTGGCTACTACATATACTTTTGAGAGGTTGGCATAGATCTACATTTCGGAGATAGTCTGGTTGCACGGTGTGCCGGTGTCCATTGTATCAGATCGAGGTCCTCAGTTCACCTCGCACTTCTGGAAAGCATTGTATAGTGAGATGGGTACCCAGATATCTTCTCAGCACAACATTTCACCCTCAGACTGATGGTCAGTCGGAGCGTACAGTTTAGATATTGGAGGACATGCTCAGGGCATGTGTGATTGTTTTCGGAGGTTAAGGGGACCAGTTCTTGCCTTTGGCCGAGTTTGCTTACAATAATAGTTATTAGTCTAGCATCGAGATGGACCCATTTGAGAATTTGTATGATCGGCGATGTCGTTCTCCTATCAAGTGGTTTGAGTCTGGCGAGGCTAAGTTATATGGCACCGACCTGGTGAGAGATGCTTTAGAGAAAGTGAAGTTGATTCAGGAGAGGCTCCGCACAGCACAGTCCAGACAGAAGAGTTATGCGGACCAGAGTGCGTGTGATGTATCATTTATGGAGGGAGATAAGGTCATGTTGAATGTCTCGCCGATGAAGGGTATTATGAGGTTCGAAAAGAAGTGCAAGCTGAGCCCGAGGTGTATAGGTCCCTTCGAGGTGTTGAGGCGAGTTGGGGAGGTTGCTTATGAGCTAGCTTTACCTCCCAGTTTGTTAGGAGTTCATCCGGTCTTTCATGTATCCATGCTCCGGAGGTACCACGCCGACTTCTCTCACGTGGTTGATTTCAGCACTATTCAGTTGGACGAGAGGTTGGGCTACGAGGAGGAACCAGTTGCTATTATTGACAGGCAGGATCGCCAGTTGAGATCCAAGAGAGTTTCTGCCGTACAGGTCCAGTGGAGGGGCCAACCAGTCAAGGAGGCGACCTGGGAGTCCTAGGAGGACATGCGGAGAAGATATCCGCACTTATTCGGCACACCAGGTATGATTCTAGACCCGTTCGAGGATGAATGTTTGTTTAAGAGGTGGAGAATGTAACGACCCGACCGGTCGTTTTGCGTTGTCGGACCCCGTTCCCCTAAATGAAACTTCCCATAGTGGCTTATTGTGATTTATTGACTTGTGAGGGATGTGTGGTTTGGGATTCGAAAGTGTTTAGAGTGATATAGGAACACTTGGTTCCTTAAGGTAGGCCTAAGTTTGACTTCAGTCAACATTTTGAGTAAACAACCTAGGAATCAAGTTTAGAAGGTTCCGGTAGCTTCGTATGATGATTTCGGACTTAGGCGTATGTGCAGAATGAGTTTTGGATGACCCGGGAGCGTTTCGGCACCCAATATCGAAATAAGAGTTTCCTTAAGTTCATATTGTGGTTTGGGACGTATTTTTTGTGTTATCGAGGTCCAAACAGAATTTTGAGATCGGGAATAATTCTGTTATGTCATTCATGACTTGCTCACAAAATTTGGGGTCATTCCGAGTAGTATTGGTCTGTTCGGCGCATTGTTAGCGAATTCTAGAAACTTAAAGTTCCTAAGTTTTATTCTAGGGTTTTTGAGGTGTAATTTTGAGTTTCAGTGTTGTTTTGGGTGTTCTAAAGGCTCGATCAAGTCCGTATTATGATTTGGGACTTTTTGGTATATTTGGACGGCAACAACTGATGGCAATCGGCATGTTAGCCCCATGCGCATGGCACCTTAGGGTGCTACTTGCACTGCACTCTACCGTTTGTTGCCAAAAGATCAATTGCCACGAGCGATGTCGCCTCCCGATGTTGCCCACAGCACTGATGGCATCCGAAACTTACTTAGCTTAGCCCCATGCACATGGCACCTTACGGTGCTACTTGCAGGGCACTCTACCGTTTGTTGCCAAAAGCCATCAGTTGCCACGAGCATTGTTGCCCTAGATGTACTACGAGCACACACGAGTACTTGCCGGCGTATGTTGTGAACATCGGGGATGTAGCACGGATAAGCCGTGCGTGCCCCATGCATGCCCTTCTCGGCCTGGAAGCAAGCACATGAGGTGCCTTTCAACACCTCTACCCCCTTATATATGTCTTTAAAAAAACCCAAGTGGCAGGAGTACACATGTTTTGGCCAGAGAATCATAATAGACATGTACAACACCAAATTGCACAAACAAAAGTACAACATAGCTAATACATTAACAAATGACTTTTAAACATTGTAAATGATATTTTTTACAAAAACTAAATTTGTTTGAATAATATTATTAAAAAACGAAAAATACATAATAAAATACTAAAAAATATGAAAATTATTATAAATATAGAG
>ML345960.1:0-22803 GCA_005239505.1 Nicotiana paniculata
ATATATATATATATATATATATATGTGTGTGTGTGTGTGTGTGTGTGTGTGTGTGTGTTATGATAAAGTTTAGTTTAATTAATTAAAATTAATTTTACATTTAATAGTATATTATTTTAAAAGGAAAAGGTTTAAGTGTGTTAGTTATTGGACTTTTAAGAATTGAATAACTCCAACCTTGAGCACAAATTCAGTTACAAGAAGAGACCCACATTTTAAGCCCAATTTGGATCTTCTAGGGCCCCAATTCGGGCAGCCCAACCACCCTAACCCCACGACCACGCCCAAGACCCATAACACATTTGACCTATCTCCCTTAGTGATTTAATCTTAGCTTTCCATCTCAATTCATCCAAAGGCCAACAATTAATTCCCCAACCATATATAATCTTTTCATTCCCAAAACCCTTAAACTCCTCCCCAAGCGCAAACACCTGCCCCTCCACCTCTGCCCCGCGCCATCAACACTCCCCCTGGTCTCTTTCTGCCACGTAACCTAACAAATTCCTGACAGAGAATCTCCCCTCTTCCTCACCTGCTTTATCATCATTTTTCTTTAGGATTTTAATCCTTTAGGTCAAAATTAGGAAAAATAGGGTGCGTAGGATCGAGTTAAATTCGATATACATACTCCCTCTATTTGTCGCATTTTCCATCAACAAAGGGCAAAAATCGGATTTGGGATTTTTATTCCTATTTCTTGCTAGAAAAGGAGGGATAGCAATATATATTTAGAGGTTTCAAGATTTTTGGGGAGGTTTTTCTGGATAGAAAAATTAGGAGATAAAAATACTAGGGTTTTAAAAAAGGGGTTTTTCTTGTCATTTTCAATCTTTAGATTTTTAGTTTAGTTTAAATCTTAGAAAATACAAAAAAATATGTTTATGCTTCTTCCCTTCCGATTTCAGTTTTGGTTTGCAGAACTAGTGGTTGTTTGAGGTCATTTTGGGTTTCGAGTTTTCTAGCGCCGATTTAGGTTTCTGTCCGAGTTCGTGTTTGTGGTTCCTGTCGATTTAGTTGCTGTTTCAAGTTAAGTGTCGAGTTCATTTCACGGACCTTCTTTGTACGTTTATACAAAATTTTAATTGGAAGAAAATGAGGTTCAACAACTTTCTTTTATTTTATTGTTAATAGTGTTGATAAATGCAAAATTACTTCTTTGATTACTTGTTCTCCTTGTTTGATGTTATGTTAGAGTTGCTAAAATAATTCTTTTAGTTCTCGTGAGATCAAGTCTTGTCGTGGTTGTGGATCTAATTTTTGTTTCATTTTATTTCTTTTTTCTTTACCACCATTTTGGCTAGAGTTATATTGCAAGTCTTGAACCAGTTTATGTTTGGAGGCCATATTTCTATACCCTTTATCTTTGTTACATGTTTTTATGTTCTGTCCAAATTATATAGGTATCATTTAGTGCAGAATGATTCATTTGCTAATAGTTTATATTAAATCTTTGAATATAATCTTTATGACACTTAGGTGAAGTAGTTCTAGAGTATTTTTAGTGTTACCTCTTTAAATCCTAAGTTCAGTAACTGGGTTTACTCTTTCATTTGAAATACAGAAGGATGTAAGCTTTAAGTTTGAGTTTTGGTAAATCTTTCAAAGTTTGTTATACTTTCTTTGAAGTCTTTTGAGAAGTTGACTTTGACTTATTTTAAGATTTTCTTTTCTTGCTTCTTTTTATGGTCGTGTTGTTATATAGGTGTGGAAGAAACGTTTTGAGACTTGATTTAGCTGTATCTTCTTTCTTTAGAGTCTATTGGTTTAAGAACTTCTTCCGTAGCAGCCTGCTTTATGGGCTTCAAGTTTCGTAGGCAAATATCACATTTACGTCGTCTGCCTTTGTCACTAGAGATTAATTGTTCATGCTTAATTGTATATGTTTTATCCATCTTTTGATATTCATGAGTTTGTGGTGCTACTTGATCGAGTGTGTCGTATAAATTTAGTGTGTTGCATAAAGTATAGAAATTAGTTGTTTGGAGGGGTTGTAGGGGGTGGTGACATTAAACATGTAAACAAACTGGACATTAAATGTTTTATTACTTTTATTTTGTTTTGGGGCTTTTATTAGCTAGTAGCACGTTTAGGACGACCACACTGGGGTAGGAAAATTTTAGGCCCGTTCCTTCTGAGGTTAAAGGTTGTCCCTTAGTTTGTTATTTTATCGGGGGAATACCCCAAGAAGCTTGTATGTATTTTTATCCGAGGTATGCCCCGTAGTGAATGTCATTGGTTGCCGTGAAGGACATTGTGGAGTGATCATGGCAAAGTCTATTAGTATTTTCTTCTTATGTTATTTTCTTTTATTTAGGTGGGGACAACCTCGAGCCTATTGTGTGTTTATTTTACTTTGTGTGTTTTTACCTCAATTTGAGTACCCTTTAAAGCCAATTAGATTAGGTACACAACCGTCTTCACGAGACTCGAGGATTGCCTAGCACTTTCTCCCCCAGTCAAATGAACCTCCTTACTCAGAATTTCTAGTGTAGACTATGTTTTAGAGTCTAAATGTATTTTAAAAGAACAAATCCTTTCTAAAAATGGTGACTTAGCACACCAAAACTAAATATCAAGTGGCGACTCTGTAAAATCTTTTGAAACACAACTTTTGTCACATTCATGATTGAAAACCCTTTAAGCTTAAAACCACTTTTATCTATTTTAAAGAGGGGTTTAAAGTGAAAAAAGGGGTGTGACACTCAGTCATCAATCTCTCCCGACTCTCGGCTTACAAAACTCATGTTAAGTAGCCCTAATCAATAATATAAGATGTGACAATATACGATAATGGAGACTGAGATATGATACAAAATGATGAATGCGACTAGTACATAACTGCAATTAAGTAAATAACTCAACAACAAGGAACGACCAATGGTCCCAATAGTACTAGCATATAGCCTAAACATGATTTCTAGTATGAATTACTGCTCAAGTGCTCTACCATATAGAGTACAATAAAATATGTTTAGATACGATAGCTACACAGTTTCATGGAATCGACTAAATCACAATTCACATGGTGCATGCCTACATGACCATACCCTAGCACATGCATCACCTCATAGCATTCTTATACTCAGGCAATTCTGGTCTTCATACCCTTATAACCATGTTTAGAAGTGTTACATACCTCAAACCGTGCAAATTCCTACTCCAACAAGCCCTTGCCTCACGAACCGGCCTTTAAATGCCTCGAATCTAGCCACAAATAGTCCGACACAATCAACACGAGCTAAAGGAATCAATCCCATAAAAAAATACTAACTTATTATCAAAAGTCAAAAGTCGACTTAAAATCCGCCCTAAGTCCGCATCTCGGAATCCAATAAACTCACAAAATTTGGAAGTCCATTCAACCACGAGTCTAACCATACAAAATTTACCAAAATCCAACACCAAATCGACACCCAAATCCCAATTTGAACTCTCCAAATCCCTAGCCTCAAACCCCAGAATTACACCGCAAAACCACACAATCTAGGTGGGAAATTCAATGGGAAGGCATAATTGTTGAATAAATTTAACCACAAATGACTTACCTCAAGAAACCCCCACGAACATCCTCTCAAAAATTCCCGAGTCCGAGCTTGGAATGTCTAAGAATGAAGAAAATCTCGGAAACCCTCAAATATAAACACTGCATAGTGCTTTCGCACATGCGGCCAAAATTCCACTTTTGCGAGATCGCGCATGCAGAAGCGTTTCTGCGCTCACACGTTCTCTTATGCGGAAACAACTGACCCCTCTTCAGCCTCTCTCATTCTCCCTCTTATTCTCCGCTTATGCGACCACCTTTCTGCAGGAGCGACCATGCTTCCGAATCTGCTCTTCGCATTTGCAACCACTGGCCAATCCTTTCCAGTTCACACCTGCGCTTCCCAGGTCGTACCTGCGACGAAAACTCTGCAGGTGTGATTGCACTAGAAGACTCCCAGCTTCAGCAATTTTCAAACTCCAAATTTGATCTGTTAACCATCCGAACTCTAACCGAGGCCCCAGGAACCTCAACCAAATACACCAACAAGTCCTAAAACACGATACGAACTTATTCGATCCCTCAAATAACATCAAACACCATCAAAAGCAGGAATCACACCCAATTCAAGCGTAATGAAAGCAAGGAATTCCAACTTCTACAAACAATGCCAACACTTATCAAATTACGTATGATCGACCTCAAATTTTTCACACAAGTCACAAATAACTCCACAAACCTACTCCAACTTTCGATACCCCATTCCGAGCACAGTGACCATAAAGTCCACTCTCGGTCATACTTCCAACTTACCAACTTTCACCATTTCATGTGTAATTCAACTACATATCTCCATATCACAATCCGAACACACTCCTAAATCAAAAATCACCAAACAGAGCTAACAAAACCATCAAAACTCATTTCAGAGTCGTTTACACATAAGTTTGTCAGATCAACCTTTTCAACTTAAGCTTCCAACCTTGAGACTAAGTGTCTCGATTCATTCCCAAACCTTGCCAGACCCGAACCAACTACCCCGACAAGTCACATAACATCAATTAAGCAGGGAATGAACAGTAAATGGTGGAACGGGGCTACAACTCTTAAAATGAACGACTGGGTCGTTACAATATTAAGCAATGATGATAGGGAAAATATGTAATGTAATGGTTAAGTCATGTGTAATGACCCGACTTGTCGTATTAAGAATTTACGCCTGTTGAGTGACTTAAGGTATCGGGCAACTTCGAAATATGTATTATGACCGGCGGGTGTGGTCAAGTTTGATTTTCAAAAGATTCGAAATTAATTAAAAGAACAATTATTATTTAGAAGCTTAAATGGAAAGCGTTGACCGTGGTGTTGACTTTTGAGCAAACGACCCCGAAATGAAATTTTGATGGTGTCAATAGCATTGTATGAATTTTTCGGACTAAGGCGTATGCTCAAATTTGGATTTGGAAGTCCGTAAGATAATTCGACACATTTTGCGAAAGTTGGAAAATAGAAAATTTCTGAAAGTCCTACCGAAGGTTGAATTTTTGAAAACAAGGTCAGATTTCGATTCCAGAAATTTGAATAGCTCCATTTCGTCATGGTGGTTCATCCTCGGGGTGGTTCATCCTCGAGGTGGTTCATAATCAGGGTTGTTCACGAGGTGGTTCATAATCGGGGTGGTTCATCCTCAAGGTGGTTCATAATCGGGGTGGTTTATCCTCGGGATGGTTAATCCTCGAGGTGGTTCATAATCGGGGTGGTTCATCCTCGAGGTGGTTCATAATCCAGGTGGTTCATCCTCGAGGTAGTTCATTATCGGGGTGGTTCATCCTCGTTCATAATCGAGAGGGACAAAATCAAGGGCGTGATCGAGGCCATGGTCGAGGGCGAGATCGAGGCCATGACCGAGGGTAAGTAGAGGGCAGCCTCGATAGAAACTTTAAGTTATAAAATAAGGGGATTTAATCCCATTTTCCATTTTTGACGAATTGGAGCTTTGGTAGAGGCGATTCTTGAGAGATATTTCAAGGAAAATATTGGGGTAAGTGATTCTTACTTGGTTTTGGCTAAATCTCATGATTATGTCTTTATTTTCATCATCTAATTTGTGACTTGGGGTGAAAATTTTTGGAAAAAGAGGAAGTGGTTTTGAGATTGATTTTTGAATGAGATTTTGTTGTCGGGTTTGAGTAAATTTGGTATGTATGGACTCGTGAGAGGATAAGGATTCTGGTTTCATGATTGTTATCAGATTCCGAGACATAGTTCCGGGGGCCGGGTTTTGCCAATTTCGGGATTTTTTATTAAATTTGATAATTTTTGCGTGAGTTTTGTTCTTTTATCGCATATTGATGTTATAGTACTGATTTTTGGTAGATTCGGAGCGATCGGAGGCCGAGTCAAGAGTCAAAGGCATCACGAGTTAGGATTTTGGCCGGTTTGAGGTAAGTAACGATTGTAAATCTAGACCTAAGGGTATGAAACCCCGATATTTCGTACTGTTTTGGTAAATGAGGTGACCACATGCTAGGTAACGAGCGTGTGGGTGTGCACCGGTAGGGATTTTGACTTGGTCCATCCCGTAGCAACTATTAAGTCGCGTATTTGATTTGAAATCATATGATATCCCGTATTTGAGAGATTTATACTATATTTTGGGTTGTACGCCATGTTTGGGGCCTTGTGCCGACCTATTTGAACCCTCAGGTGTATTTTACTACTATTCTCACTCTGTTTTGATAGAAAATATCTCAGTCATGATTTATACCTGTTCACTATTTATTCCTGTTTATCACTCTATTTTTAAATATTGAAAGATATTTTGGGTTGAGTCCCCGTGAATTGTACTGAGTTGCCCGAGTGGCTTGTAAGGATGATGTCTGACTGAGGCTGAGAGCTAGATTATGAGGATAGTGATGGATCGGGCTGCACGCCGCAACGTTATATATATATATATATATATATAATCCTCACAATCCGGCTCTCAGCCTCACAGTCATCATCCTCACAAGCCACTCGGGCAACTCAGTACAGTTCACGGGCACTTAGCCCAAACTATCTTTCATTATTTAAAAACAGAGTGATAAACATGAATAAATAGTGAACGAGTATAAATCATGACTGAGATTATATTTTCTATCAAAACAGAGTGAGAATAGTAGTAAAATACACCTGAGGGTTCAAATAGGTCGGCACAAGGCCCCAAACATGGAGTACAACCCAAAATATAGTATAAATCTCTAAAATACGGGATATCATATGATTTCAAATCAAATACGCGGCTTAATAGTTTCTACGGGATAGGCCAAGTCACAATCCCTACCGGTGAACGCTCATCGCCTACCATGTGTGTCACCTCATTTACCAAAACAATACGAAATATCGGGGTTTCATACCCTCAGGTCTAGATTTACAGTTGTTACTTACCTCAACCCGGCCAAACTCCTAACTCGCGATGCCTTTGCCTCTTGACTCAGCCTCCGATCGCTCTGAATCTACCAAAAATCAGTACTATAACATCAATATGCGATAAAAGAACAAAACCCACGCAAAATTATCAAATTTAATAAAAAATCCCGAAATTGGCAAAACCCGTCCCCCGGACCTATGTCTCGGAATCCGATAACAATCATGAAACCAGAATCCTTATCCTCTCACGAGTCCATACATACCAAATTTACTCAAATCCGACAACAAAATCTCATTCAAAAATCAATCTCAAAACCACTTCCTCTTTTTCAAAAAGTTTTCACCCCAAGTCACAAGTTAGATGATGAAAATAAAGACATAATCATGAGATTTAGCCAAAACCAAGTAAGAATCACTTACCCCAATATTTTCCTTGAAATATCTCTCAAGAATCTCCTCTACCCAAGCTCCAATTCGTCAATAATGGAAAATGGGATGAAATCCCCTTATTTTATAACTTAAAGTTTCTGTCCAGGGTTCCCTCGGCGTACCCTCGGTCATGGCCTCGATCTCTCCCTTGACCATGACCTTGATCACACCCTCGATTTTGGCCCTCTCGATTATGAACCACTTCGAGGATGAACCACCCCGATAATGAACCACCTCGAGGATGAACCACCCCGATTATGAACCACCCCGATTATGAACCACCTCGAGGATGAATCACCCCGATTATGAACCACCTCGAGGATGAACCACCCCGATTCTGAACCACCCCGATTATGAACCACCTCGAGGATGAACCACCTAGATTATGAACCACCTCGTGGATGAACCACCCTGATTATGAACCACCTCGAGGATGAACCACCCCGAGGATGAACCACCCTGATTTTTGACAAATACAGAAAAAACCAGAAAACTCACACCAGCAAATATCAGCCATCAACCAAAGTCCAAAAATGATCCGTTAACCACCGGAAACTCACCAGAGGCCCTCGGGACCTCAACCAAACATGCCAACACATCCCAAAACATCATACAAACTTAGTCGAAACTTCAAAATACTCAGAAAAACACCAAAACACCAAATTACACACGGATTCAAACTTAATGAGACTAAGAACTTCAAACTTTTGTTTTCTATGCCGAAACCTATCAAATCACCTCCGAATGGCTTGAAAATTTGCACACACATCCAAAATGACACTACAAACCTATTCCAACTTCCAGAATTCCATTCTGACCCCGATAACTAATTTTTAAGAAATCACCAAAAACTCAATTTTGCCAATTCAAGCCTAGTTCTACTCCTGACCTCCGAAAAACATTCCGAACACTCCCCTAAGTCCCAGATCACCTAATGAAGCTATTCGAGCCATAAAAACCACATTCTGAGGTCATTTACCTCTAAGCCAACTTCCCGTTGACTTTTCCAACTATTAAACCATCTTAAGAGACTAAGTGTCTCATTTCTCACCACGACTACTCTGAACCCTATCCAACTGACCCAACACCACATAAATGAGTTAAAAAACACTTTATAAGGCAAAAATAGGGAAAACGGGGCAAATCTCACGGAACGACCATCCGGGTCATTACCTTCTCCCCCTCTTAAACAAACGTTCTTCCTTGAACGGGTCTAGAAACATACCTGGAGTCTCAAATAGGTGAGGATATTTGCTCCGAATCTCCCGCCCGGTCTCCCAGGTGGCCTCCTCTACCAGCTTCCCTCTCCACTGCACCTTCACTAAAGCTATATCTTTAGACCTCAACCTTCTGACCTGACGACCCAAAATGGCTACTGGCTCTACCTTATAAGACATATCACCCTCTAGCTGAACCGAGCTAAAATCCAAAATATGGGATGGGTCACCAACATACTTCCGGAGCATGGAAACATGAAATACTGGATGCACACTCGACAAGCTAGGTGGAAAAGCAAGTCTATAAGTCACCTCTCCAACCCTATGAAGCACCTCAAAAGGCCCAATGAACCGGGGACTCAACTTGCCCCTCTTCCCGAACCGAATAACACCCTTCATGGGTAACACCTTCAGCAGAACCTTCTCCCAACCATGAAAGATAAATCTTCAGGTCGGCATAGCCTTTCTGCCTAGACTGCGCCGTGCAAAGCCGCTCCTGAATTAACTTCACCTTATCCAACGCATCCTGAACCATATCTGTACCCAATAGCCTAGTCTCACCCGATTCAAACCAACCAACCGGAGATCTACACCTCATCCCATATAAAGACTCGTACGGAGCCATCTGTATACTCGACTGATAACTATTATTATATGAAAACTCCGCGAGAGGTAGAAACTGGTCCCATGAACCCCCAAAATCAATGACACAAGCACGAAACATGTCCTTCAATATCTGAATAGTGCGCCCTGACTGCCCATACATCTAGGGATGAAAAGTTGTTCTCAACTCGACCTGAGTACCCAACTCTCTCTGCACGACCCTCCAAAACTGCGATAGAAACTGGGACACCATGCAACCGAAAAATCTCCCGGATATAAATCTCAGTTGACTGCTCCGAAGAATAAGTAGTAACAACAGGAATGAAGTGCACGAACTTGGTCAGCCGCTCCACAATAACCTATATAGCATCGAAACTCCTCGAAGTCCGTGGGAGCCCAACTACAAAGTCCATGGTGATCCGCTCCCACATACACTCCGGAATATCTAACTGCTGATGCAATCCACCTGGTCTCTACTGCTCATACTTGACCTGCTGACAGTTGAGACACCGAGCTACAAATCCAACAATATCCTTCTTCATCCGCCTCAACCAATAATGCTACATTAGATCCTGATACATCTTTGCGGCACCCAGATGGATGGAGTACCGCGAGCTATGGGCCTCCGCTAGAATCAACTCTCGAAGCCCATCCATATTAGGCACACATATCCGACCCTGGATCCTCAAAAGCCCATTATCGCCAATAAATACATCCCTGGCATCACCTCTCCGGACCCTATCCTGAAGAACGAGCAAGTGTGGGTCATCATACTAGTGCTCTCTGATACGGTCATAAAGAGAAGACCCAGAGGCTACACAAGCCAATACCCGACGAGGCTCTGATAGATCCAATCTAACCAACTGGCCCGCTAAGGCTTGAACATCAACTGCTAATGGTCTCTCCGCTGCTAGAAGACATGCTAGACTCCCCAAGCTCTCTGATCTACGACTCAAGGCATCGGCCACCATATTATGCTTCCCCGGATGGTATAGAATGGTGATATCATAGTCCTGGTGAAGCTCCAACCATCTCCTTTGACGCAAATTCAGATCCTTCTACTTAAAAAGATGCTGCAGACTACGGTGATCAGTAAAAACGTCACAATGAACCCCTTACAAATATGGCGCCAAATCTTCAAGGCGTGAACAATGGCTACTAGCTCAAGATCATGCACCAGATAATTCTTCCCATGAGTCTTCAACTGGTCTGAGATGTAGGCAATCACACTACCCTCCTGCATCAAAACACAACCAATTCCTATCCTCGAGGCATCACAATACACGGTATAAGAACCTGAAGCTGATGGAAATACTAACACTAGAGCTGTGGTCAAAGCAGCGTTGAGCTTCTTAAAGCTATCCTCACACTCGTCCGACCACCTAAATGGAGCAAACTTTTGAGTCAATTTGGTCAAGGGCGAAGAAATAGAAGAAAACCCCTCCACAAAGAGACGGTAATACCCCACCAAACCAAGGAAACTCCTAATTTCTGTAGTTGAGGACGGTCTGGGCCAACTCTGAACCGCCTCTATCTTCTTCGAATCAACCTGAATATCCTTACTGGACACCACGTGCCCCAAGA
Source organism: Nicotiana paniculata (assembly GCA_005239505.1). Taxonomy (NCBI): domain Eukaryota; kingdom Viridiplantae; phylum Streptophyta; class Magnoliopsida; order Solanales; family Solanaceae; genus Nicotiana; species Nicotiana paniculata. Next base: position 10,726 of record ML345960.1, read on the forward strand.
AAGCTACTGAGACAAGCCAAAACTCACTCTTGGAGAACTTCGCATAAAGCTTATCATCCCTCAATCTTTGCAATACAACTCTCAAATGCTGATCAAGCTCCTCCTGGCTACGAGAATATACCAGGATGTCATCTATTAAGACAATAACAAAGGAATCCAAATACGGCTGAAACACGTTGTTCATCAAATTCATGAACGTTGCTGGGGCATTTGTCAGCCCAAAAGATATCACTAAGAACTCATAATGACCATAACGAGTCCTGAAAGCCGTCTTGGGAACAACTGAATCCCGGATCTTCAACTGATGATACCCGGATCTCAAATCAATCTTAGAGAACACTCTGGCTCCCTGAAGCTGGTCAAACAAATCATAAATATGAGGCAAAGGATACTTATTCTTGACTGTAACCTTGTTAAACTGCCTGTAGTAAATACACATTCTCATGGAACCATCTTTTTTCTTCACAAATTACACTGGTGCACCCCAAGGTGACACACTAGGCCGAATGAACCCCTTATCTAGGACTTCCTAAAGCTGCTCTTTCAATTCCTTCAAATCTGTCGGTGCCATACGATACGGTGGAATGAAATAGGCTGAGTGCCCGACACCAAATCAATACCAAAATCAATATCCTTGTCGGGTGGCATGCCTGGTGTCACGCCCCCTTTTTCCCTTTTCGCGGGATCCAGGTTTCGACATGATTTGGCACAACTCATTTCTTTTGGGAAAGGGGTATGTAAATTGAAGAGTCGCCACCTAACAGATTTAAGGTGCGTTAGGGAACCTAATGCAAGTAACTCATGAAACCGATTTACATTACCAGAGATTGGATAAGGAATTGAAATTACCTTGAGGGGAAGGTGTTAGGAACCCCTCGAGGTCCACAACGGTGGATCCCGGCCAAAATCATTATAGTGAATTAGTAATTAAGCAAGTAAAGCAGTTTAAGCACACATATGGATTACAAAAAAATGGGAATAAATGGGTCCTAGGTTTATTAGCCTATATGATAACTTCTATGCAATACCCGGTAAACCTTCCTCAATTAGAGGGGTTACACGTGGCATTAGCGCACAAGTCATCATATCCCTTACTACCCAATTACCCTCCCCTTGGTGGTTATATAAGCAATTCTAATTAAACTCCCTCTATGTGTGCATTACCCGTCCCTTTCTTATGGCCATGGAGGTGTTTAGGACCTCTAATTAAGGAAGTTTTAGACTCTCCTAAAGTGCTTAAAAGGAGAAAATCTAAGTGAAAATTGAAAACCAAGTAGGAGTGTCAGGTAAAGGAACAATTAAGGGGGCTCACATTTACCTCCACAAATAAGCAGTCAATTGCACATCTCAAACAACAGTATTTCAGATACTTTAAGAGTTCTAAAGCAGGATATCTAGGTGAGCATGACAAACAGAATATATGCAACATTGTGTTAAAGCGAGGTAGTGGCGACATAATTAGTTTGCCTACTAATTTTAGGACTTGCTGAATCTGAGCAGTTCGTAAATAGTTAACCAAAGCATAGTTTTACAATTTGCAGGATTTCAGTTATCCTACAGGCTTGCCTAGGCGTGGATCCGTGATATCCTATAAACATGATATCTAATTATTAATCAAAGTCTTAATACTAACAAGCGATTTTAAACAGGTAGTTTGAATTCATTATGTCCTATAGGCATGCGGTCTAGGTGCTGAATATTACAGAACTGATTTTATACATTCATCTCTATAAACATGTTATCTAGGTGTTGGGACTGCTTTAAACCTGCTCTTATAGACATGGTTGCAATTGATTTAATGCGATATAGGCATGGTATTTATGTGAGGGCGATAAAAATCCAAAATCATGGTTTCTAATGCACATAAAAGAATGATCATGATTTTTTAGACGGAGTTAATAGCACCCTAGTGATAGGATTTCTAAGCAGGCATGATGTATGCAGAATTTTTTTGAAAAGCAGAAGTTTTAGAACAAACGATATGATGCCTATGAGCATGTTTTCTAATGCACAAATGATCCTAAGAGCATGATTCCTAATGCAAGAAAATAGCCATAGTAATCCTAAGAGCATGATTTTTACCTAATTGCCCCCATAAAAATTATATAAGAATCCCTCCCCTTTTACTAATATCCCCAATATCTGTTTTACAAGAATTATTATTACAGACCATAAATGAATTACAGATGTAAGTAAAGTTATACTATAGGGAGCCTGGATAGGCCCAAAATAAACTTGGAGGACCAAGCCTTCAACCAAATTCAAGTACCATAATCTCATAGTGTCCAAGAGAGTGTCCTGGTGCGTCAAAGTTCCCAAGGGCCTTAGGGATCCCGGGCAATGCTCACACCAAGACCCTTTTTGAAAGAAGTAATTTTTGTGTAGTGTGGAAGGTCCAACCCCAATGGGCCAGAGTTCGGAGGAATCTCATGGATTCCTAGGCAGTACACACACTGGAGGGGCATAATACTAAGTATTCTAAGAGTAGGAGTTCTTGAAAGAGTAGGAATAATTTTAAGAAAACAGATCAGAAGTGATAGTTTAGAAGTGAAAATAGTTTGGGAGTGAAAATGGTAGTGAAAACATATTAGGAGTGAAAACAATTTAGAAATGTTCTAGAAAAGGTCAGCAAACAACAACAAGTAGGAAATACAGTCACAAGGTTTCATACAAAGCTTCATATTGCTCAGACTCAACTCAGTTCATTAGTCAACCTTAGATGAGCATATAGGATGCGGAGAATAAACAATTACACAAAAAGGGAGCAGGAGTTGGGAACACAAGAATCCTGAATCAGAAGCACATAGAAACACGATGTTAGGGAAGCATGCTAGTCGGAGCAAAGAGCAGGCATGGGGTATATAACAATTCACTAGGACATACTGATTTAGGGTCTAGAAAGGAATCACTCAAGTTTAACAGTCATACATAACTATAGAGGTAAGTATACTGACTCAAAGCAATAGACAGGGAAACATAGAAGTTTAATGTAAAAGCAGTCATGCTAATCAGTTCATAGAAGGGAGAGAATTGATCACACCAATTGAGATTAATGGAAAAGTGAGAGTCTTAGACATCCAAAGTAAACATGCTGGCTTAAAGCAATAGACAGGGAATGTTGAAACTTAAACACAGAAGTAAGTTTGTTGGTTTAGAGCAATAAACATGAAAGATTAAAACTTAAACAGAAGCTAAACATGCTGATTAGGGTGACAAACAAGAAAGAATGAAACATAAACATGCTGATCAAAGAAATAAACATGAAAGAATACAGGATTAAGTACATAAGTAATTAGACTAGAGACATGGACTTAACAGAAATAGAGCATTAGAGAACATACAGGTTCAGACTTCATAATGACATTAGGAATAGGGACATACCAGTTGAAGGAAAGCAAATAGGAGACGAAATGTATGCAGGATTCAATAGTCTACCCTTGGCTTTCAGCTGGCTAGACAAGCAATGAGCACAAGTAGCAGAAAGATGAGAGCAAAGTATGTGTGTGAGTGTGTGTGTGTGTGTGTGTTTTTTTTTGTGAACTATTGTTCGTATCCTGAAGAATCAGAATGAGAGTGTATATATATATCACTTAGTGAGGTAAAACAAATAAAGTAAAGAGGAAATCACAGTTCGTAAAACAAGGGTAATCAAATAAAATCAATTAGCCAATTAGGGAATCAATTCCTATAGAGAAATCCGGAAGAGACCCCTTAAATCGGGGAAAGTCAATTAACGGTACAGAACTAGGACTCAAATAAGGCAAGAAATCAATCTTATACCATATAGGAGTCAATCAAATACCCAAACCATACTAATAGTTTAATTAAGGCAAGTATAACTAATCCAGGTCACAAATAAAGAAATAGGTAAAAATCCCGGAAAATACTGATTTTAACAGGAAAAAGTTATTCAAAACCTAAATAGAATCAGTCAATATAATTGGTTAACAGAAATAAACACAATAACGGGAAAAAATAGAAAAAATCAGTGTCACAAACAGAAACATCTAGGGTTTAAGCATATGCACGAAGATTAATCAAACCAGTAAAGAAATAATCAGATTCAACATTTGCAAGTCGGAAAAACCTTTTTGAAGAAACATAGGACGGAGCCCTAATTTCAGAAAAGTAATGGAATCGGAATAACATCAACAAAACAGAAGAATTTTGGGAAAAAATACCAAATAGAACTCAGAACATCTCAAATCTATGAGGATCTGAACAGACCCAAGTAGTCATTGAACTAGGGTTTTTTCAAAAACAACAGAGATGAAAGAAACTCAGTCACAAACGAGAATGACCATAGAATTACCTAAAAATAGAAGGAAATCAGTATTCACAAACGAGAATGACCATAGACAGGCCTGTAAACAAGTTTCAGACAAAAACCAAGTTGAATCTCTTTGAGGTTCTCTTAGGAATTCATGTAATCAAACAATCAGAAGGTGTAGAAGGCCGGTAAGGGCTAGAAAATACACAGAAACTCCATAGACGGGGAGTTTTTCCGGTAACGGCGATTAGGGTTTAGGGAGTGGTTGAGAGAGAATGGAGGGATTAGGGAAAGCCGTGACAGCGGAAGAAAGGGGAATGGGGGTTAGGGTTAGTCTTTTAAGATTAAAAATGGTAAGAAATAACGTGGACTATTGATCTTAGAGATCAACGATCACGATTAAGAAGGGTCTTTGGATCGGGTAGGTGTGGAATTGGGCCTGGGGGGATTGGGATGGTATTTAAGGGGTTTGGGCTGGTGTCATGGGTTAGGTCCGAAAAGCTAAAGAAATTAAAAGGGCTATTTGCTAAATACCCAATTAATTGATAAAAAATATTTTATAAAAATAATTAACAGACTATAAAAATGGTTTTTCATGCATAGAAATGTTTTAAAATAATTACTCAATATTTTAAAAATACAACAAGCTATTTTCTGGTAAAGTAATGTAATTATGCATAGATGGGCTATAATTGCAATTGTAACCCAGAAATGTAAATGTGGCCATTTATGAAATAATTAGACTTAGTGTAAATATAAATAGTAGAATTAAGTCATAAATTTGTTATAAAATCATTAGTAGTGCAATTAATGATTATTTATATGATAAATATACTGAAATATTAATTAGAAATCCTCAAAAATTTAGAAATAATGGAAAAATATTATTGATGCTAATGCATGGTTTTGGAAGATATATGCATTTTGAAAATATTATAGGGAAAAAATTGGGTATCAACACCTGGAAGGTCTGCAGGAAACACGTCTGAAAAATCACGGAATAATCAATAGCGGGGAGTCTCAACACTGATATTCCTCACAAAAGCCAAATAAGACAAACACCCTTTCTCCACCATATGTTGGGCCTTCAGATGTGAAATCACTCTACTAGGCACAAACTCAACAGAACCTCTCGAATCGACTCTCGGAAATCCCGACATAACTAAGGTCGCGGTCTTAACGTGTCAATCAAGAACGTCATGACACGGAGATAGCCAATCCATGCACAATATCACATTGAAGTCAACCATGCTAAGCAATACCAGATCCACTCGACTCTCCAGACCACCAATAGATATCACACACGACCGATACATGCAGCCCACAACAATAGTATCGCCTGCCGGAGTCGACACATGAATAGATATAACTAAGGACTCACGGGGCATATCCAAAAAATGGAAAAATATGATGAAACATAGGAATGCGTGGAACCAGGATCAAATAAGACCGAAGCATCTCGGTGACAGACTGAGACAATACCTGTAATCACTACATCTAAGGCCATAACATCTGGTCTGGCTGGGAGTGCATAAAATCGAGCCTGAACTCTACCTGATCGGCCTCCCCCTCTAGGACAACCTCTCACTTCCTGACCCCCACCCCTAGCTGCCAGGACGGGTGGTGAAGTAACTGGAGCTGAAGTCGAGGGCTGACTCCTCTATTGAGATGGACCCCCAAGAAGACGAGGACACTATATCCTCATATGCCCGAACTCCCCACACTCATAACAACTCCCTGGAGCTGTAGACGGGGAGTGAAGGGGACCCCTAGCACCAGGATAACCAATAGAAGAACCATTCATAGAGGAACACTGAATCGATGGTGCTCGAGATGAACTCTGGGCTAAAAGGGAACTAAATGAAGACCGACCCGGATGAGAACTGCAGGGACCATGCCCCGATGATACACCATTATAGGCTAGACGGACTGGCTGAAGAGGCCTAAATGGGTGACCTCTGCTATGCTGAAACTGACCCCTGGAGGGAGCACTGCCAAAACTACCAGATCCTCGAGGCCTCTTGGCTGAAGAATCCTCTAACACTTGTCTAGCATCCTCGCCCTCAGCACCACTGAATGTCGGAGGCTGAAATCTACCAAATCTCTCCAACTTACACTGCTCGTCATCTGGCATGACGGGAATCACATAATCCTGAACAGGTGCAATCGGCTAGGCTGGATCTGCCCCCGGTGTCTGAAGTCCTTGAACAACCTACTCAGGTGTACAGGCGGCAGGAGTCTGGGTTCCTCTTCCGACCTGAGAAGTAGCGGCTCTAGTGGAAGTAGCGACTTCCTGTGCAAGACTGGTGCACACGGTTAGAATCTGGACCAAGGTCTCCTGAAGACCCGGAATAACACTAGGCACGACCGGTTCTTAGGTCGGTCCCGCTGGTGCATCTGCGGCGGGGACCTGATCTGGAACAATAGGCAGGTCTATGGGTACTGCCCCGGCTGCTGCTCGGGCTGCACCCCTACCTCTGCCACGGCCTCAACCGTGGCCTCGACCCCTCGTGGGTCCCGCTGGTGGCTGATCATCCTGCCCGGTAGCGCGTGTCCTCACCATCTGTAAGAGAATAAAACAATAGAAGTTTAGTTTCCAGAATCAATAGATCCGCACGACAAAATTCAAGAATGTGAGATTTTTCCTAAGGGTTCTGCAGCCTCTCGAAGATAAGTACAGACGTCTCCGTACCTATCCGCAAGAATCTACTAAACCTACTCATGACCGGTGAGTCCTATGTAACCTAGGCTCTTATACTAATTTTCACGACCCCAAACCTAAACTGGTCGTGATGGAGCCTATCGTGGTACTTGTCTAGCCAATTTATTGAGATTAACATAAAAGCTTTCCATTTTATACATCAGTTATCCAATATTTCATTAAAATTCCTCTTTTAAGCATTTCAAGATAATAAAAATAGCCAAAATGTCTAAACACAGCCCCAACACTTGGATTCAACCGTCACGAGCATCTAAGAAGTAATACAATCGAATACTATTTCATTACTACAAATAAGTCTGGAAATAGATAAAAATGACAGAATAGGAAGGATAAAGGGCATGTTGCGGACGCCGAACAGCTACCTAAAAATCTCCGAACAAGATCCAAGGAGAGAGTGAATCAGCTAGCGCTCAGACCCAGTGAATCTGCATACAAGGTGCAGGGAGTAACATGAGTACGCCAACTCAGTAAGTAACAATTATAACCAAAGACTTGAGTGCAGTGACGAGCATATAAAAATCATGTAAGTTCATATAATAGACAACAATGGAAATAAATAAATCAAGTCAGGAATCTACATCCCGAATATTTCATAAAAACTCCAGTTTTCCATTTAAAGTCTCATATAAAACATTTGTTCAACGTTATCATTAGAGGATCAGTGTAAAGAGCGTGAATACAGTAGTGTCATAGTATATAATCCCCTCGTACACAGTATCACTCACAAATAAATACTCTCAGTCACTCGGGACTCAACTCTCAGCAGTAAATGCTCACATTCAGACTCTCGCTCAACAGGTACCATATAATAACTGCTGCGGCGTGCAGCCCGATCAATAAATAGTCAACTATGCTCACTGGGGGTGTACAGACTCCGGAGAGGCTCCAACAGCCCAAGCGCTATATCGTTGCGGTGTGCAGCCCGATCCACATGTATCTCGCTGCGACATGCAGCCCGATCCATATATATATATATATATACATACATAACGCTGCAGCGTGCAGCCAGATCCATCACGATCCTCACAATCAGGCTCTCGGCCTCACTCAAGGCTTCTCTTCAATCAACCTCAAATACTGAGGGGCATCCCCCAGAGAGACCACCTCCTCGAAGAAACTAAAACATGCCAAAGGGGGTCTCGATAGAAGAACGATGTATCGGACCAAACGGTCGAATGAAACGTGTCCACATAGAATAATCGAACCCTCGATGGTGAAAAAATGCATACTTGTACCAAGTAATCGAAGGATAACCTTTTATCATCAAAACACTTCAGGCGTCAAAGAAATTTGCTATTTTCACAAGAAACGGCCCCAGGGACAGAAATTTCCTGAACACTCGGGGACTGACACCGAAAACTCGAAGCCGTAAGACCTCAGGGCCGGCAACTTCGAGCTCATAAGCCCTCCATGAGGCACCAATATAAGCCCTCCACGAGTCAATCTTGTATCTGTAAGACCTCAACGAGGCATGATCAAACTTATAAGCCCTCAACGAGGCAACGTCAAATTTGTAAGACCTTAAAAAAAGGCATAACCCTAACTCGGGGACTGTCCTAGATAGTCGGCTCATCAAGCTATATAACTCGAAGCCGTAAGACCTCAGGGCTGACAACTTCGAGCTCCTAATCCCTCCATGATGCACCAATGTAAGCCCTCCATGAGGTAACATCAACAATATAAGCCCTCCATGAGGAAATATCAACAATATAAGCCCTCAATGAGGCACCGATGTAAGCCCTCCTTGAAGAAATATCAAAACTGTAAGACCTCGAGCAAGGCATGAATCATAAGACCTCCACGAGGCAATATCAAAACTGTAAGACCTCAAGCAAGGCGTGTACAAACTTGTAAAACCTTAAAAAGGCATAATCCCTATATAATAGTCAAGGCTATATATCAAACTTGTAAGACCCCTAAAAAGGCATACCCTCGATATAAACGCCAAGGCTATCTCACTTGGGGACTAAAAGGCTATGGCCAAATACAATGACCATCGTCATAAGGCTCCAGCCAAACTGACCCAACTCGGAGACGTCCGACCGTCTCCATAAAATCACAGGCCTCCAATTACTTCTAAAGTACTTTGAAAAGAACCGGTTAAAGGACGTACCGACCTAATGTGTAAGAGCCCAAATCGCCAGCCACATTAAAGGACGTACAGACCCAGTGCGTAAGAGCCCAAGTCGCCAGCCATATCAAAGGGCGTACCGACCTAATGCGTAAGATCCTAAGCGGCAGCCTAAAGAGCCTCAAGGCCGATTAAAAAAAACCTAAGGTTCGATGAGCTCGAGTCGAAACCCGACTCGAAGACTGAGCCTACACGGTTAACCATACTAGAGGTCGTACCGACTCAATGCGTAAGAGCCCAAGTCTCCAGCCTTATCTAAGGGCGTACCGACCCAATGCGTACCGGACATCCAAAAATCCTGAGGGCCAATTTATAACCCAAGGGTTTCATTTTGAAGTCCAATTCATCTGGCTAATTATCGACAAGCAAAACAGAAATACCAAAGAATTTTATATATATGTGTGTATTACAAATATACATTTACAATGCTCCCACAAGAGTTTTATACAAAGGACAAGAAATAAAAATCTAGTCCACTCTCGGGACCAGCTCCCTCGACGGCCCCTTAGACCAGCTCCCACAACGGCCTTCAAATATCAGCATCGACTCTAGTGGAAAGGGAAAACTTGACGTCGATCTCATCCGCCTTGGACTGATTTATCTCTTCCGAGAGATTAAAGCCCCTAGAATGAATCTCCTCGAGGGTCTCCCTTCGAGAACTGCATCGGGCATACTCATTGCTCCTCCTCTCTCTGTCAAAGGCTCCCCTTAGCTCAACCTGAGCATCAACAACATCTTTTAAATAAATGACCACTTTCTTATCCACGAGCTTGGAAAAAGATCAGTCTCGAGCTTGGAAATCCTGCTCGTCTGAATCAAGCTTTTTTATCGAGCATTGTAAAGTTTTACCTCGAGGGTAGAAGCCTTGGCCAAAGCATTCTTTTGGGCCGCAGCATGAACACCTATCTGCGCCTTCAATGTGTTGCATTCGAAATTGACTTGTCTGACTTCGCTCCAAAGGCGTTCCAACGCTTCTGGTTTTCTCTGCAACTGAGGCACCAAAACATTAGTTCTCAAAGACGGGAAAGAAAGCATGTACTCCCTCAAAATAATGATTACCTATTGCTCGAGATTTCCTTCGTAGGTACGACTTCGATTCATCTCCGATCGAAGATATATCAACTCTTTTGTTTTCTTATTACAAAGAAGCCTCAGAGATTTATCCTTGCCCGACGCTTCCTGAAACTTGGTCTCACAACAGAGCAGCTCAAACTTGAGCTTGTCAAAGGCCTATGAAAAAGAACTTCAGGTCAAAAGATGAAAATACAAAGTTGAAAAGCCGAAAAAGTCAACCAAAACTCACCACGGAACATAGTCGTTGAGCCTTCTCAAAAGTTGAGTGTGCGTCTACTGGCCTAGTCCCATCGGCCCCAGTTTAACCGCTCTCGATGGAGATATGATCCCCGAGACTCCACTTGATTTAGGTGGCCCTTGGCCCCGAGCGCCCCTCGAAGTACCTTTAAGGGGGAAGCGGTGGTGAAAGACTCTTTCTCCTTCCCTCTTGTGGAACCTCTCCCTCGAGGCTAGAGGTCTAACGTTCAGCAGGATCGGCAACCTCGGGAGGGCCCTTGGTTCAAGCCATAGATGAAAAACCATCTTCCCGAGGAGAACTAATATCCATGGAATAACTGACACATATAAAGTCCTCTTCAGCGGAGGCATCTTCTTTGTATTTCCAGGCAGGCCCCGCCTTATTGAGAATGTCCTCATCTATCAAGGACCTTTTCCTCTTATTTTTCTCCCTTGGCTACAAAGCCGACGGTCCTTCTCCCTCCTCGAGGGAGCACGGTCTCATCTCCTAGAATCCACCAACGCCTGCGGTGGCGGAGTTAATACACATAAACGAAAGCAATCCTCAAAAGGCAATCACATGGCACATACCGTGGTGCTTTGCTTCCCATCTGCCCTTCGACAGATCTCTCCACTTGCGTTCGTCATAGGTCAAAGAGGCTTCCAGCTTCCGAGTCTAGTCCACAAGATCGAGGATCTCTTCCGACATCCATGGGACCACTAAGAAAGAGAAAAAAAAATTCTTATAAATCATCAAGAGCAAAGGGCACTAAGGTACAACGTAGTGCTTATGTTTGATGTTTCATTTTTTGGGAAACGACAGGAACTCCGCAGGAATGATGTTGACGGTCCTCACTCTGACAAATCGACTCATCCATCCTCGGTTCCGGTCCTCATCATCACTGGCAATAAAAGGCTTGGTAGATCGGCCTTAACGCAATCAGGCCTCGATAATGCAGAGGCCGATATAATTTGATAAGGTGGCTAAGGGTATACTCGAGCTCAGCCTTTTCAGTAAAGTTCCTTATCATCAGCACTATCCGCTAGAAGGACGGATGAATTTGAGCCAGAGTGACTCGATACCTTCTGCATAATTCGAGCACAAGGTGGTCGAGGGGGCCCAACATAAATGGGTACGTATACACATTCAGGAATCCCTCTACATGGGCCATAATATCCTCTTCTAGGGAAGGTACCTGTAGCATCACATTTTCTCCCCATCCACAATATTTCCTCATGGCCTCGAGGTGATTCTCCTATATCGATCGAATAAACCTTGACGCATGTTCTCGATGTCCCGAAGCATCGAAGGGTTTCTCTAGTGAAAAGTCTTTCTTCAAAGCAAAACAATTCGAGGTTAACTCGTCGTACGCCGGTGGTGTACCACCGACCGGGAAAGAAGAAGAGGTAGAGTTTCCCTTTTCTTGGTGAGCGGATTGGGGCATGGCAGCCATAACTATTTGAACAAAGATAAATAGGAAGAAAGCTCAAACAGTTTCACAAGCTGAGAAAAGGAAGAGAACGTTAAAGAGAAAACTAGTTTTACAAAGTTGCAAGACCTAAACTGAAGAAGAGAGTATATATATATATATATATATATATATATATATATATATATATATATATATATATATATATATATATATATATATATATATATATATA
>ML345960.1:22816-42770 GCA_005239505.1 Nicotiana paniculata
AGAGAGAGAGAGAGAGAGAGAGAGAGAGAGAGAGAGAAAAAGCGGTGGCTATTCACCCACTTTGAGGGCCAATTAATTCTGAAAAGGTTGTTATAGTTTTTGGGTAAGTGTACCAGTAAGGCCACCTCGGTCACTTTACAGTCATGTCATATAAATGATGTTGTCATGCAGCGTTCGAGGAATCGAAACTCCCATGTCAACCTAGCCTCAAGAAGGTGTCCGATCCCAAGGATCTCTGTCACTACAAGAACGGGCTCCGAAGAGCTAAATTCAGAGCTCGAAGGTCTACTTTTGCATAAGAATTGCAGGGCAAAGTTTTAAAGATATGAGACGTGGAGATATTTTTTCATTCCAAAAAATGTATTTACAAGGGTAGTTTACAAAGCTACTCCGAGTATCCCATGTACAAAAAAGGGGAAAAAGCGAAATAGTAAGTAAATCTACTCTTTCGCCTTCACTACCGCCCGAGCCGCTTCCGTAACCCTTATCCGAAGTAGTTGAAATTGCCGATTCGTCATCCAAGGCCCTGGCTTCTTCAATCTCGGCAGAGAGATCGACACCTTTAGTGCTCGTTTCCTTGAAGGCTTGCCTCCTGGCTTGCAAGAGAGCATGAGAAACTGCCCGATCCAGATTCAGCTCGGCCTTCTCGGATATCTCCCTACCCAATCATTTGCGGCGGCAACATCCCTTTTGTATGAAGAGACAAATTCATCGGCGTCAGACTTGGCTGCAGATAATGCAGCAACCTCCTCCTGAGCACTTCGAAGAAGGTCTTGAATCGAGGATATCTTCTCCCAAAGCATGTCTCTCTCTGAAGCCACGACATCATTCAGCCGCGCCAGCTCAAGGATTTCAGCATCCTTGGCCACGACATCCTCTCAGAGCTGCCCCGCTAGGGCATCCTTTCGCCTAATCTGAAAGATGCAGAACATAAGCTAGAACCAAGTATGGCAATAAAAGATAAGATTTGGATACCAGAGTACCTGTTCGATAAAGTCGGCCCTCTCTTGGAGCGCCCTCTCCAGGCCTGCCCGGGGGTTGATCAACTCCTCCTATTTTCGGGCGCATAGAGCCTCCAGCTCAATTGACTCCGATGTAAGCTTCTCAATATCCTCCCCACGATGAGCCAACTCATCTTGCAGCTTGGAGAAGGCTTGGTCATACAACTTCTTGACCTACAACACAAAGGAAGAAAGTCAGAAAGACAAGAGTAGAAATTCGAAGCATAGAATATTATATCAAGAAGGACACCTGCTTTTGAAGCCTCTCGGCCTCCTTGAGAGAAACGAGGGCATGTATATGGGTCTCCTCCTCAACACCTTCAAAGTAATCTCTGAAAGCATCATCCTCTCCATGAGAGGTCTCCAAACCGGAGGAATTCCTGTCTCGGGCATCTCGTATCTCCCCTGGAGAGAAGGACGGGCCCAACTGAAACCCGCCTGCAACATCAACCTCCATCAGAGCTTCCTCTCGATCCCGAAAAGCTTTAGAAGCAAGCCCTCCGAACTCACCAAAAGGGACTGTGCCATGTCCAACGAGCGCTTGGGGACTACACTCAAACCCTCCTCGAGGGTCTCCTCAGCACAAGGCGGGTCAGCATCGGCCGCCTCCGATTTAGCATACGTCCGTCCAACAATTCTCGAAGCATAATGCTTCGTTTTACTTTGTACCAAAGGGCAGGTATCATCATCTTCTTCCTCGGCACGCAGGCTCTCATCGGACATCGAGGATAGGTCTAAAGCATCGATCTTGAGCTTTTGAGCCTTTGCTTTCTTGGATTTCGGAGACACCGTCGATGTCTCCCTCACCAGGAGGAGGGGGAATCATCAACACGCCTTCCCCAAGGCCTGCACAGACATGATGTATCAAACTTACCACCATAGAGAGTACTTACAAAGAGTGAAGAAATGGAAACAATAAAATCATACCGTGGTTCTTGGCTTGCCACCGCGTTTTGGCCAAATCACGCCAGACGCACTTGCTGTGTGAGAGAGCAGATTAGAAAATTTTAATCGATCCCAGAAAGCCTTGGACCGTGCCGGGGAACCAAATGATGGCGACACAATCACTAGAAAATCAATCAAAAGAGAAGGAGGTCAGATCGGAAGAAGAAAAAGAGGTGATAAAACATACTCAATATGGAGATACTTACGTTTCATGGCCCATTCCTCCGGGAATGGCATTCTATCAGCAGGGATGATGTCCGAGTTTCTAGCTCTAACAAATCGGCTCATCCATCCCCGGTATTTATCCTCGTCGATGTAGGCGAAGAAAGCCTTGGCAGATCGATGGTGCAGTTTAAGTAAACCCCCTCGGAAGATACGAGGGCTATACAATCTGATCAAGTGATCGAGGGTGAAAGTCATTCCCTCGACCATGTTGGAAATGTATCGAAGCATATATACCATCCTCCAGAAAGAAGGATAAATCTAACCGAGCTTCACTCGATATTGAAGACATAACTCAAGAATCGCCGGGTCTATCAGTGGAGAAGAAGAATCTACGAGGCCTAGAGTGAAGGTATACGTGTATACGCTGAGAAAGCCAGCTTTATGTGTGACTATGCTTTCTTCAGCTGTGGGAATTTCTATTTGCACCGCCTCCCCCAATGGCATTCTAGTTTCACCCTCTCTATATCAGTTACTAAACTTATATACTGGGACATGGGCTCACATCGGCTCGGTGTTGAAGGGGGTTTTTCAATGGTAAAATCGAAGATGGTGTCGAAGGGACTAGGGATGCACTGTTCGATGCTAGGCGGAGTTCTTGATTTTCCCTTAGACGGGCATGATGAAGAAGTGGCTCCCTCTTTTTGAGGATCCGTTTTGGAGGTTTTTTCCATAATTGCAACTGAGTTTTAAAGAAAGAAGATGAAGAAGCAAGCGCAGAAACAGGGTGAAAGTTGAAAACAGTTAAAATTTTGAAGACTTGAAGATGTTGTAAAATTGTGAAAAGGGAAGCGATTGAAGTATTTATATAAGCCATTTAGGCATGTTTGAAGCGGAAAGGTTGAACCAATAGCGGTTCATGGGCTTCTCGAGAATCGTGGTGACAGCGACCTCTACGCAGCCTTTCTGTCGCGTCATTTAATGTTCTGATGAGGCTGACGTCATAATAGGGATATCGAAGAGGCAATAATTCAAGACCATTTCTTAACTTCATTCTAAGAAACGCGGGGACTATCTGTATACGGCTAAAATCAGAGAGTCTGATTTTATGATCACTATAGCATTCCGTAGCCCGTCTTGAGAAGACTCGAGGCACTGTTCGAGGTTCGACACTGAGGAATCATATTGAGGATTCCCCACATTCAACCTCGGAGCGGTAAATCGGAGACCATCATGGAAAAGTGGGAAAATCCCAAAAGGCACGTGGTTAAGGCTGACCAAGTCTGCAAGAATAGTAAAAGTCCGTACCGTGACATTAAATGGCTATACCAGCTGTTTATCTTTGTAATAATTACTCATGTACTATGTTGGGATTCGCCCTCCTATATAAAGGGTACCCTTGTTATTTTGTAACATACATGATATTCAATACAAGAACAAGAACATTCTCTACAATTGTTCCATTGATTTATTGCCTTTCATTTATTGTGTTCATTAAATTTATCTTCATTTATTATTCATTATTGATCATAAGGTCATCTTTGAGGCCTTCAATACTGTTGAATCTTCACCGATCGCCCGCTGTTAAGCCCTCGACCCCAACCTCGAGGCCCTATTTCGACCAAGCTCGATACCCCGTCTCTTAACTGCTCGGTTTGCATAATTCCATTATCCTTTGCTCTTATCTCATTTTTCTTAACTTTCACTTAGCATCTATTGCGTAAACAACTAGTATTAAAATAGATCACATAATTTTAGAACCACAAAATCAAATATAATTATAATTACCATTTTCATGGTAAACAAAGATATTTATTTGAAAATACTTGATTTAATTGGGTGTAATTATATTCATAAATTGTTGAGCGTTATTAACGGTGTTCTTGTTGCCCTTATTGTTATTTATTTCCTATTATTTTGTATATCTTATTGCACAGGCTATTAGACTAGTGAGTGTCTTGACTGTACCTCGTCTCTACTCCATTGAGGTTAGTCTTGACACCTACTGGGTACCGACCGTGGTGTACTCATTCTACACTTCTGCACATTTTTATACAGAGCCAGGTATTAGAGATATCAGACTCAGACAAAATTAGGGTGGGATCGTAAGGATTCAAGGTTGAGTTGCTTAGTCGTCACAGTCCCTTAGAGCCCTTTTCATTTCATTATACTGTTAATTTTTAATCAAACAATATTGTATATTCGGTCATCGTGATCATTCTATGTGTTCACTTAGAGTTCGTGACTCAGTACTACCAGTCTTGGGAGATTTTCATATTTGTTCAGCTGTTAGTTCTGATTACCTATTTGATTCAAAAAATGTCTTGAAATGTAATTATAATCGGCTTACCTAGTCTTAGAGACGAGGTGCCATCACGACGCCTGAGGTGGGATTTTGGATCGTGAAAAGTTGGTATCAAAGCTCTATGTTCATAGGTTCTACGAGTCACAAACGAGTTTAGTAGAGTCTTGTGGATCGGTACGGAGACGTCTGAAATTCACCCGATCCCCTCGGGCTCCAAACCAAAAAATGCACACAAGTGTAATAGCATTATATGAACTTGCTCGTGCAATCAAAACACCAAAATTACACCTAGAACTATAAATCAGACACCAAAACAAATGAAATTTTCAAAGAAACTTAAGATCTTTATAATTTTACAACCGGACGTCCGAATCACGTCAAATCAAAGTCGTTTTGCGCCAAATTTTACATATACGTCATAAATACTGAAACAAACCATACCAAGTTCGGATTTTGTAGAAACAAAGTCAACTTATGTTCAAACTTAGGAATTCTTTAAACCTTTAAACTTCTAATTTTCAACAAGTTACATTAAATCAAACTAGGGACTTTCGAGTTCGATTTCAAGCATAGCCCAAGTCCCAAATCATGATACGGACCCATCAGGACCGTCAAAACACTGATCCGGGTCTGCTTTCTCAAGACGTTGACCAAAGTCAACTCAAATGAGTTTTAAGGCACATTTCACATTTTCATCAATTTTTCACATGAAAACCTTCCGGAAGAAGACACGGACTACGCATGTAAATCGAGGATTCTAAGTAGAGCTAATCGAGGTTTTGAAACACAGAAATAAGGGCTAATATTAAAAATGACCTACCAGGTCATCACAGGGAGGGGACATGCGAAAAAGGGAAGATATAATAGTTATGGCAAGTATGAAGACACGAAATAATGAGGTAAATCTCCAAAACTGAAAAATTAGTCAAATCAATGATATGAAAATGGCACGGCATCACCCTTCGTTCTTTTACTCTCATCCTCACCATGCAATAATATAAATATAATGGTACAACATCACCCTTCGTGTTTTTACTCTCATCCTCACCATGTAATAATATGAATGAAATGGCACAACATCACTCTTCGTGCTTTTACACTCATCCTCACCATGTAATAATATGAATGAAATGACACGGCGGCATCCTTCATGCTTTTACTCTCGCCCTCACCTTGCCATAATAAAAAAACCAAATAATAACAATGCAGGGAATGACTTAACTTCAATTATGGTGCAAAGATATAAAATTTCAACTTTCAAAATATTCAACATCTTTAAAATAATAAATAAATATGAACCAAATAATTAAGAAGTAATAATCTAACCTAAGCATAGATAAAATTATTAACGAAATAATATAATACACTGAAACAAGTTTCATCCGCATGCTTTAACCCAATGACAATGCATAATTACTCGTCACTTCACATATACATTGTCTCCACACATAAAACACGTGGAAAATAGACCATACCAATAAGTCCTAATCTCTCAAGTCAAGGTTAACTACGACACAGACCTCGTTTCGCAATCCAAGAAATCAATCAATCACGGCTTTAGCTTTTGAACACGCCTCCAAACCAACTAAATCTAGAAAATTATCGATTAAATGGTTCAAAATAAGCTTTAGAAACTACCCATTAATGCAAGAGGTTTAATTTTTATCATTTTTGAAAATGCCAACAAAAGTCAACCCCGGACTTCCTTGGTGAAAACCCGATGTTCGGACCAAAACTCGATTACCCATTCACCCTCAAACCCGGTTATGTTATTTGTTTCGAAATCCGATCTTAATATGATGCCGAAATCTCAATTTTACAAAAATTCCCAATTCTACCCAATCCATAATTTCTAAAATTGAAATCCTAAATTTGATGTTGAAATCTCATGAAATGTAATGGGTAATTGAAAAGAAATGGATTAAAGTCACATACCAATGAATTTTGGAAGAAACATTTCTTGGAAAATCGTGTCTAGAGTGTTTAAGGTTGAGAAATGGTGTCAAATGAGCTAAGTCCCATTTTCCCCCTCTTAACCCAACTGCAGATGTCGCAGTGATACTATCTTTTTCCAATTCCGAACATCGTAAATGTGAGACAAGGGACCCAAATGCGAGCCCTATCTCAGAACACCAGAAGTCGCAAATGTGACATGTAGTTTGCAAATGCGAACAATCCACATTTGCAAATGTGGAAAGATTCTTCGCCAATGTGAAGATTTCCATTCGAAGCACTGAGTCGCAAATGCGAGTCTGAGATTGAAAATACGACTCTGAGATCGCAAATGCAATGTCTAGCTGTTCGGAAATGCGAATCTATTCCTCGCAGTTCCAAGATCACCCAGCCCAGGCCCTTGCTCGCAAATGTGATGTCTTGATTGCAAAAGCGAGGCTCGCATTTGCAAACCATACCTCGCAAATTGTCACGATCCCAATCTCCCACTATAAGATGTGGTGATGGAACCTAGTCTCTAAGATTATGTATGCTTGACATACATGTAGAAATAGCGTAAATAATAATAGAACTTCAATTAACCAACAAGCTATCATAAAAGAACTCCACGATACAACTAATCACACCTCTAGTGCCCAAATACCACAACTTGCAAAAAAAAAAGTCAACAATAACAATGTTTCCACAATAAATAACCCATGGCTCAACCATAATGTGTACAAGAGTCTCAACATTAGCAACTGAAAGTGAATAGCTCAGCAAGAATAGTATTTCAACAGTTTACAACTTGGCCTCAATTTGATCACGGATTTTACAACTTCAACACAAAAACTCAACTATAAGATATTCCCAGAAATAACAACTTTAGGTAAGGTAATTCAATAATAAAATAATTAACAAGGCAATAAGGAAACAACAACTTCAACTAAGCATGTAAGGGAAAATAACAAGTAAGAGATGGGACAAGTATTAACAATGTCAAATAAAGCATATGAGGATGGATTAACGATGTTGGATATAACAAGTTATGACAATTAGATTAAAGGCATGAAAAGAATCTACGTAGCTTAAACCGGTCAATTACCACATATAGCCCATGTACCCACTCGTCACCTTGCGTACACGACTTTCATGTACCACAATTGACTGAAAACTACTCCAATCTATTGGGTAATTCCCGCACACAAAGTTAGGCAAGATACTAATCTCAAACAAGCTAACTCAATCCACTAGTAAGCCTTTTTCGAGAATATTCGACTCTGTACTTCTCAAATCTAGCCAAAATAACTTTATACCATAAATACAAACCAAAGGAAACTATTATGGATAATAAATTGCAATCTTTAAGGAAAATCAAAAAGCGAACTTAAAAAGTCAACCCATTAATCCAGGACCAGCATCTCAAAACCCAAGCAAACTTACAAAATTCTAACACGTATCCAATAACGAGTACAACCATACTAAAATTATTGAATCCTGACCTCAAATCGTCCTTCAAATCCTCAAAATATAGCTTATGAAGTTTTCAAAAAAATTTCCAATTTTTCCAACTCAAAACACTAATTAAATGATAAAAATAATGATGGAATCATGTATAATAGTCAAATCCAAGTTAGAACCACTTACCCCGATCAACTCCTTGAAAATCTCTCTCAAAATCTCCAAAAATCAAGCTCTCTAACTCAAAATATTGATAATGAGATAAGACCCTTGATTTTTTTTCTAGTCAGTGATTATCGCTTTTGCGGCCAATCTGTCGCACCATGCGGAAAAGCCATCGCAAGTGCGGCCACCACTAACGCCCAAAAGCCTCCAGTCATGCAGATCAAATCTCGCTTCTGCAGATGAAAATCTGCATCTGTGATTGCGCAGCTGCATGTGGACTTCGCACATACGGTCACAACCTACCACTTGCAAAACTGCTTCTGTGGCCCCATGGCCGTTTTTGTGGTCTCGCACATGCGGCCAAAACCACGCAGGTGCGATCACACCAAAAGCTTCAAGCTTCAAGCTTCAACAATTTCCTCAAGGCAATCTGATATGCGTCCGTCTCATACCCGAGGCCCCTGGGGCCCCATCGAATCATATCAACACATCCAGAACAAAAATTAAAGCTACTAAAGGCAAGAAAAATAAAATAACATCAAACAACATCGACGAATCGCAACCCAAGCAAAACTTATTGAAATCATGAACCTCCAACTTCAAAAACTAAGGCTTATTCATACTAAACCAACACTGATTTACCTCAGATTTTGCACAAAAGACAAAAATGACATAACTAACCTATTCCAACTTTCGAAATCGAAATCTGATCCTGATATCAGTAAAGTCAACTCTCGGTCAAACTTCTCAACCTTCCAAACCTTCAAATTTCTAACTTTCACCAATTCAAGCCAAAACGGACTACAAACCTCCAAATCAATATCTGAACATGCTCATAAGTCCAAAATCACCATACGAAGCTACCAGAACAATCAAAACTCCATTCCGGAGTCATCTACATGAAAACCAAACTCCAATCAACTCTTTCTACTTAAGCTTCCATCTTGGAGACTAAGTGTCCCATTTCACTCCGAACCTCACCAGAAATCAAAACTAACCACCCCGGAAAGTCACATAACCATAATATAACATAGAGGAGGCAATAAATAGGGAAACGTAGCTAATATACTCAAAGTGACCAGTCAGTTCTATACATCCTCCCTATGATAAAACAAACGTTCGTACTTGAACGAGTATAAAGACATATCTGAAGTGATGAAAAGATGTGGATAACGACTACGCATATCATGCTCGGTCTCCTAAGTCGCCTCCTCGAGTGGTTGGCTCTCCACTGAATCTTTACCAAAAGCAATGCTCTTTGACCTGACTTTCGAACCTGCTTGTCCAAGTTGGCCACCCGCTCCTCAACATAAGAAAAATCCTTGCCCAATTGGACTAAGCTGAAGTCTAAAACATGGGACATATCACTGTGTTACTTCCGGAGCATGGAAACATGGAACAACATATGAACTGCAGATAGACTAGGTTGCAATGCAAGCTTATAGGCCACCTCACCAATCCTCTCAAGGATCTCAATGGTCCGATATACCTAGGGATAAACTTCCCTTCTTCCTAAACCTCATCACACCCTTCATAGGTGAAACACGAAGCAAGACTCACTCTCCAACCATGAATGCAACATCACAAACCATCCAATATGCATAACTCTTCTGTCTAGATTGAGCTGCACGAAGCCGATCCTTGATCAAATTGACCCTATCCAAAGGCATCTCAAACCAAATATATGCCTAACAACTTAGCCTCTCCCAGATCAAACCAACCAACTGGAGAACGACACAGTATCCCATATAGGGCCTCATAAGGAGTCATATGAATACTTGATTGGTAGATAGTTATTGTAGGCTAACTTATCTCAAGAACCCCCAAAATCCATAAGACAAGCACGAAGCATATCCTAAAATATATGAATGTTGCACTCGTAATGTTCGTCTGTCTAGGGGTGGAATGCTTTACTTAAACAGTGTGCCTAACTTTGATGTACGGCTCTTTAGAAGCGCGATGTAAACTGCATGCTCCGGTCATAGATGATAGATACATGCATACCATGAAGTCAGACAACCTCGCTGATATAGACGCGAGCTAGCTGATCTGAAGAATGGGTAGTCACCACTGGAATGAAATGGGCCGACTTGGTCAACCAATCCACAATCACCCATACAATGTCAAATTTCTTCTGAATTTGTTGGATCCCAACAATGAAGTCCATGGTAACTCGCTCCCATTTTCTCTTGGGAATCTCAAGTCTCTGAAGCAAGCCTCCTGGTATCTGGTGCTCATACTTCACACCCTCCATGTCACGCCCTAACCTCGGGAAGCACAACCGGCGCTCAACCAAGTGGACCCGATCGAGCAAGCCTGTTAGACAGTTTCTAACCAACTCACTCATGATCAAGAGAAGGCATGCTTTAATTAATTAGACAGTAGGAAGATCATATATATATGAAATATCATTGCTTACATCATTCTTAAGTTTCAAAATACACACACATTCTTATGATTTGAGTTGAACAAGAGTTCAAAACACAACATAATCTGTTTGAATTTTCTAGCACCCATGTACAACCCACATAGTGTCTATAGAGCCTCTAAAGATAAAAAAAAAGAGTTATGATAGTGCCAACAACAAGGCCCCGACAATACCTCAAAATGTGATAAAACAGGAGCAAAAGATACAATGCATGACCCCAGGATGAAGAGGGGCTCACCGAGTCTATTGGGAAGAGATGTACTGTTACGCCCCGCAATATTATGATGATGTTACGTCCTACAGTATTACATTACGATATTGTAACGCTTTGCAGTATTAAATTACAACGATGTTGCACCCTGTAGTATTGTACGTTGAATTTATCGTAAGGTAACTGACATCAGTCCAAGGAAAAGATTATTTGGAGATTAATAAGGATTATGATATTTCAAACAAGCGATTACGTGAAGGTGATAGGGTAATAAAATCAAAGGAAATGAAAATTTGATATTTTGGGATAAAATACGACCCGAGCTAAAATACCCGATATTTGTGGACTAGTACCATATAAGGTACCACATGACCATGATAGTAAGGTGTATAAGGTATGTTAAAAGTGAGTAATATTTTAAGTAAGTGGAAATAATTCTCAATTATGTGGGTAATTGGTTAATTATCGGGTAATGTGACATTACCTAGTTAATTAATAACTAGTGGTGGATTAATTAAAAAAACTTTGGATAAGGACCCAAAGCAATTACGTGGCATCCCACCAATTCAAGATTTGTGACTCATATGTCACTAGGCTAAGTTGCAAGTCTTAAGAATATGTGTCTTTTCCATTTTAATAAAGGAAAGACATTAATGTTTGTCATATCTATCCTTAAGAAACGTAAGACAAACATACATTTTTATATGCATTAAAAAGTTAAATGTTGGTATGTTACAAACTTAAGTCATGAACGTAGATAATAATCTTCAACAATTCATAAAGAGATGAATGGGAACGTTAATGTTCTAGCAAAGAGGCCATACAAAAGTTTGATCAAATTCACCAAAATGAGATGTTCTACATCTACCAAGTAGCGATCTTCAACAAGGAATTCATGCGAAGTTGTACGGATTTTTCCATACTCCGATCTCGCCATCACGTGTTTTGTCGCAACTAACGTGTGTTAGAGGGATTATCAAGATAATCGAATCAAGTATGTTAAGGCTATACTTTCTTTCTTTTTGGCATGATCTAAATTATACAGAAGAAACGAGCAAACACACGATTTTCATAAATTACTCTATTCATAGAAATACTAGCGGTGTCTAATTCTTGATTCCCTATGTGAATTATTATTATCTTCTGTTCATGGGTCCCAAAAAAATACATATTTGATAATGTTTATCCGAAAGGCATATTGATTTTTATGGCGTTTTGAGAAAATTTTATTAACTTATTTCTTATGCATTTCACGCATTTATACATGTACATTGACCCATGACCAGATGGCGTTATATACTCATATATATGTATGTCTATGTATATGGGATATGGGAAAATGTTATGGCTTTATATACGCACCACCACCTGATCAACTGGTATACGTTGATGATTTTGCCCACAGTGGCCGAGATGATATGATGGGATGCCCTCAGAGGCTTGATGATGTTATGAATACATGTACCTATGCGCAACATGAAATTCATACGCATATGCATGACACTATAAGTATTTCATGATTCACAAAGTTATTCAGACTTACATGTCGAGTATTTTACTCCACGTTTCTATCATGTCTATTATTTACTGATTTTCATTCCTTACATACTCAGTATTATTTATACTGACGTCCCTTTTGCCTGGGCATGCTGCATTTCATGCCACCAGGTCCCGATAAATAGCTCAAGAGCCCTCCAAGTAAGCTATCAGCTCAGCAGAAGATGTTGGTGCGCTCCATTTGCTTCGGAGTTTCTTGTTTTGTTAGTATGATTTAGACGTGTATTATTTGGTATGGCGGGACTTTGTACCGACCTTTATGAAAATTATGTATTCTTAGAGGCTTGTAGACAGATGTCATGTACGTAAAAGATTGTATGGCCTTGTCGTCCTATGTTCAGTATACGATTGGTATGGCATGTTGTATCACATATTGTATTCTACATATCTCACGACCGCTTTCCGGCTCAGTTATCTATGATAGTATGACATGAAAAGATACATTATGTTGGTATTCAGTTGAGTAAGGAACCGGGTGCCTGTCGCGGCCCATCGGTTTGGATCGTGACAAAAGTGGTATCTGAGCAGTTTTGTCCTAGGGAATATACAAGCCGTGTTTGGTAGAGTCTTGTTTATGGGTGTGTCGTGCACCACACTTATAAGTAAGAGGCTACATGGCATTAAGGACTGTCACTCTTTCTTCTTACTCTAGATTGTGTGATAGAGCTCAATTGTATGAACTCAATTTCCTAACTCTATCTTATTCATAATACGGCAATGACTACATCCAGAAAGACGGTTGATAAGAGATATAGTTATGGAAGTGTTGAGTTAGAGGAACTCGATTCTGCATCTTTCTTATGATGAGTAAATGTGAGGTCTTCAGCAGATCACGTGTGTACTAAAAGGTGTACGGTTCTTGAGAAGGAGCTTTTAGGAAAGAATACTTATCCACTCTTACGGTAAAAAGGGATAACGGAACCGGAAGTTTGACACAAGTTGCAACAAGTAAAAGAAACAAGGTAAAGAAGGGTGCGAGGTACCCAATTAATAAAGATTATCATTATTTTCCATTCAGGAAGGGAGATTTAAGCATTTTTAATTACCTTCAACAATAATAGATGTACGTACAATCGGCCACACTTATCTCATTCATGTCCCATGGGAGCTAACATATATGGTTTAAAAGAAGGACATGATAGTAGGATCCGGCTGGTGTTAGAGTAACCCAAAATGATGAATGGATGGTTTGCGTTAGTTGACATTTCCGAAGGATATTACGAAGGTGCTAATAGATCTCCTTGTGAGACACCCAGACGGTTCACTCAATGATAGTACATATAGATATGAGTATTGCAAAGATAGGCACTGGAAGCCTCGAAGAGATAAATATTACCTTGATATGGCTACCATCCCTAGTAAAGAAAGAATATTGGGCAACCTGAAGAGCCAGTAGGTGGAGCAAGAGGATCTAAAAGAAAAAGAATGTCTTGTTCAAATTTTTGGAATAAAGTAATAAATATAAATGTTAGCAGGAAATAAGGAGAGAGTTAATGATGCATTATGAGTAAGATGTGATACATGGATGACAACGGTAGATCAAAAAGATGACAGTATTACAGAATCTATAGTCAAGTAAAGAAAAAGAAAAGAGGTGATAGGCCTTGTGACAACAAAAGAGTATAGGCCATAAAGTCATATCCTCATTTCAAGAAATAAGTTCGTGACTCCAACGCGACTACCTGAAGGAAAAGTTAAACCCTAGAGTAATAAGAACCAGTATGGGCTGGTGAACAAGATAAACTAAACATGAATTAGGGACTGAGTGGTTTGATAATAGTCGGTATTATGAGAATTTTAGAGGTTTCCTTCCGGCGATAATGGAATGGACGACAGAAGAATAACCTTTAAAGGTCATTCAGGAAAACGCTTTCCTAAAGCAAGCAATGTAATCAAAGTTAAGCTTAAGGGACTATATGTGCCAGTTACACTAAGTTCCACCATTGAGAGTGAAGAATTTTGTTATCCTTGGTATAGAAGGATTACCACAAAGCGAGTAAGGGTTATTGATGATGCGAAAGACGCCAAGGATGGAGAGGAAAAACATCTATAGGCAGGTCGTCGTAGCTCCAAGTCTTTGTACTTCCTAAAGGGGGGAATATGGAATAATAAAGAAAGAATGCGATAAAAATGAGAAAGGGATGAGATTGCACTTATCCGAATCCTACAGATATGCTATGATTCCAGAGCGTTATTTAAGCAGGACGTCAGAAAAAGGAAGTAAGGGTTCCTGCCCGCAAAGTTATTGATAAATAAAGATCCAGTGCAAGAGGTAAGTTAGACAAAGGAAATAACCCAGAGAGAATACGCAGAATATGGATATGAGAATGGGTCGGCGAGTAGTTAGTAGTTAATTCAGAAAGAGCCTAGATATGACTAGACAAGAAGTTACAGACGGATCAGCGCATCATGCAAGACAAATGTAGTAAACATGGATAATTCAACCTCGCAGTAATGTCATTATAATCTTGAGATATATTCAAATAGGAGTCGGGGTAGTTAAAGGTTCTGTATGAGTGTTACAGGGATAAAAGAAAGTACCACGGGGAAGGCAGTCAAAATATCAGTTCAGATTAAACCCTACAAGCAAAAGGGCACTGAGGTAGGCAACTACGGATGATTATAGGCAAGGAAGGACATCAAAAGGTTCGTAATAAGCTCACAGTTTACGAGAGTCAAGGGTTCTCCTTAAGTACTACAACAAAAGACTAGCTGAGGAGATAAGGAATAAGGCTTCAACCTAAGCACAACGACCTAAAGAGGAAATGGTCGTGTAACAACATTCTCACAACAACATTGGAAGAACTCAAAGGAAAGTGGCACCTGTGAACAACTAATGTTTGACCACACCCAAATTATATATTATCTTAGTGTAAATATTTCTTTAGGTCTAATCTTGATGTTATAAAGTTTTATTTTACTCTTAATAGATTTTACTCGATTTAATTTTTTTTTAAAATATTCATATTCTTAAAATATAGATTTTATTTTTCTATTTACAAAACAAAAAAATCACAAATACATATGTATATGTACATATATTGTCACGACCCCAAATCCTAAGCCACCAGTGATGGCGCCTAACATGGAACTAGGCTAGCCAACAATCACATACTGACATAATATTTTCATAATTTCCAAAATGGCTCCAATATATCACAAAATTCTTTCGTTTAAGCAGTTCACAGCAACAAAAATGAATAAAACAATTTATACACTACCCCAAAACCCGGAGCCAACCGTTATGAGCATCTACGAGTAGTACAAAATAACCCTACTGTCATAATACATCAAGACTCGGAACGAGGAACTAAATACAAAAAAACAAATGGGAAAGAGATGCTGTGGACGCTGAACAGCTACCTCGAAGTCCCAACTCCGGCTCCACACGAAGGAAGGAAACTAGCGCTCGGTACCAGCACATATATCTGCACACATGGGTACAGGGAGTAATGTGAGTACGCCAACTCAGTAGTAATGAAAATAAATCAAGTCTAAGCAGTAATAAACACTTAAGATCAAATCATAAATTCACAATAACCACAACCTTTCTTTCCAACAGTGTATACATTAAATCAACATGCTTTAAAAACCAACTTCAGTAAAATCCTTTGAAAAATGTGTTTTCCAACAGCTTCAGAAAAATACTCGAAGAGTTTAGTGTAAAATGAAATAAATCATAAATAGCCCCTAGGGCCAAAACATGTATCATAAATCGCCCCTCGGGCCAATCATTACTCAGAATCAGTCGCTCAACATACGTCACAATCACTCAGCCCCTCGAGCAACCTCACTGTCACTCATGCCTCCCAATCACTCGTCACTCGGCACTCGCACTTAGTAGGTACCTGCGTTCACTGGGGGTGTGTACAGACTCCAGAGGGGCTCGTGGCATCTCATATCCTCACAATCAGTCCCTCGGCCTCACTCAGTCAGAAACTCTCGGTAAGCCACTCGGGCTATCAGTAAAAAGGGGTACTCGACCCAAAACATCATTTTATATCTCCGAAATAGTGTAAATAAGGCTTAGTTTCAAAAATAGTTGAACATAATATGACTGAGTGTAAATCATAAGTCAACACAGTGAGGAATTAGCAGTAAAAGCCCCCAAGGGGTCTAAACAAGTCGGCGCAAGGCCCCAAACATGTCTTATAGCCCAAATATAACAATAGTTTTAAAACACCATTTAGCATATGATTTAAAAGTAAATACGCAACTCAATAGTTGCCGCGGTAAGGACCAAGTCCAAACCAAAAATCAGTGCACGCTTCACACTCGTCCTCCGGCATATGCGCTACTCCAAAATAGTGAGAAAATAGGAAGTCCGGTGTTTCATACCCTCAGGACAATATTTCCAGTCATTACTTACCTCAAACCGACCCAAATTCTAATCTGCGATGCTCTTGCCTCTTGAATCGGCTCCCGACTGATCTGAATCTAAACAAACCAGATTAATATCATCAATATACGCTAGGAGCAAAGCCTACTCGAAAACTATCAATTTTAACCAAAATTCCCGGAATTGGCCAAACCCGGCCCTCGGGCCCACGTCTCGGAATTCTATAAAAATTGCATCACAAGAATCCTTATCATTTGCCGAGTCTATACATATAAATTGCATCAAAATCCGACCACAATTGACCCCTAAATTCCTTAATTATAAGTCTCAATTTCCCAAGCCCTAAACCCCAATTTATGCCATTAAATTCCACTAATTCCAAGTCTAATCCGGTAAATATCAACATAGAATCGAGTTTTTAGTCCAGGACACTTACCTCCACAGAAGACCCTCGAAATCCCTCTTCAATTTGCTTCTAAAATGACTCAACCCGCATGCAAAAGTGATGAAAGTGCCAAAAATTCGCTAAGAAACCCTTTATATAAGATCTGCCCAGCGATTCCCGCACCTGCGGCACCATTAGCGCACTTGCGGACCCGCACCTGCACATCTGACTTAAGTCTCGACTTCTGCACCTGCGGACCTCTTCTTGCACCTACGAGCTCGCAGGTGCGACCAGGCATCCGCACCTGCGCTCCTAGGCCAGGTCTCCCTCTTCCGCACCTGCGCAAGGTCTTCACACCTGCGGACATCGCGCATGCGGTCCTCCTTCCGCAAGTGCGACCACACCGGCAGTGGTGCACCAGCAGCAGATTTGCTGCAATTTACCAAGTCCAAACCTCCGTTAACCATCCGAAATCAATCCCGAGCCCCTCGGGACCCTAACCAAATATACAAACACGTCATAAATCATCACCCAAACTTATTCGAACCCTCAAGACACTTAGAATAACATCGAAACACAAATTCGACTCATGATTCAAGCCTAAGAATCCTAAATATTTCAAAAATCACCAACGATGCCGAAACCAACCAAAACACCTTTGAATCCTGAAAATTTGCACACACGTCCAAAATGACATTACGAACCTGCTCGAACTTGTGGAATTCCATTCCGAACCCGATAACCTATTTTCCATTGCCGACTGGAAATCGCCAAAAACTAACTTTTGCCAATTCAAGCCTAATTCTACACCAGACATCAAACCACATTCTAGACTCACTCTTAAGACCCAAATCACCCAACGAAGCTATCCGAGCCATAAAATCTACATTCGGAGGTCGTTTACAAATAAGTCAACTCCCAGTTGACTTTTCCAACTATTAAGCCAGCTTAAGAGACTAAGTTCTCAGTTCTCACCACGACCACCCCGAACCCGAACCAACCGACCCAACACATCATAATTAGGTTAACTAGAACATAACAAAGCTGAAATAGGGGATACGGGGCTAATCTCGTGAAACGACCGGCCGGGTCGTTACATCCTCCCCCTCTTAAACAAACGTTCATCCTCGAACGGGTCTAGAAATATACCTGGAGACTCAAATAAGTGAGGATATATACTGTGTATCTCCCCCTCGGTCTCACAGGTGGCATCCTCCACCGCCTGAGGTCTCCACTGGACCTTCACTGAAGCTATATCCTTATACCTCAGCCTTCTGACTTGAGGACCCAAAATAGCCACTGGCTCTACCTCATATGACATATCGCCCTCGAGTTGCACCGTGCTGAAGTCCAAAACATGAGACGGGTCACCAACATACTTCCGGAGCATCGAAACATGGAACACCGGATGGATACTCGATAAGCTGGGTGGCAAGGCAAGTCTGTAAGCCACCTCTCCAACACCCTTCATGGGTGACACCTTTAGCAGCACCTTCTCCCCAACCATGAAAGACACATCCCGGACCTTCCAGTCCGCATAACTCTTCTTCCTAGACTGCCCCGTGCGAAGCCGCTCTTGAATCAACTTCACCTTACCCAATGCATCCTGAACCAAGTCTGTGCCCAACAGCCTAGCCTCGCCCGGCTCAAACCAACCAACCGGAGATCTACACCTCTTACCATATAAAGCCTCATATGGGGCATCTGGATAGTCGACTGATATAAAGCTCCCGACTGCTCCGAATCTAACCAAACCAGATTAATATCATCAATATATGCTAAAGGAGCAAAGCCTACTCGAAAAATATCAATTTAAACCAAAATTCCTGTAATTGGCAAAACCCGGCCCTCAGGCCCACGTCTCGGAATTCTATAAAAATCGCATCACAAAAATCCTTATCCTTTCCCGAGTCTATACATATAAAATGCATCAAAATTCGACCACAATTGGCCCCTAAATTCCGTAATTATAAGTCTCAATTTCTCAAGCCCTAAACCCCAATTTATGCCATTAAATTCCACAAGTTCCAAGTCTAATCCGTCAAATATCAACATAGAATCAAATTTTTAGTTCAGGAAACTTACCTCCACAGAAGACCCTCGAAATCCCTCTACAATTTGCTCCCAAAATGACTCAACCCGCATGCAAAAGTGATGAAAGTGCCAAAAATTCGCTAAGAGACCCTTTATATAAGATCTGCCCAGCAATTCCCGCACCTGCGGCACTATTAGCGCACCTGCGGACCCGCATCTTCGGTCCCAGGTGCACACCTGCGCATCCGACTTATGTCCCGACTTCTGCACCTGCGGACCTCTTCTCGCACTTGTGGGCTCGCAGGTGCGACCAGGAATCCGCACCTGCGCTCCTAGGCCAGGTCTCCCGCTTCCACACCTGCGCAAGGTCTTCACACATGCGGACCTCGCGCATGCGGTCCTCCTTCCGCAGCTGCGACCACACCAGCAGTGGTGCACCAATAGCAAATTTGCTGCATTTTTTCAAGTCCAAACCTCCTTAACCATCCGAAAACAGTTCTGAGCCCCTCGGGACCCCAACCAAATATACCAACACGGCGTAATCATCACCCAAACTAATTTGAACCCTCGGGACACTCATAATACTATCGAAACACAAATTCGACTCATGATTCAAGCCTAAGAATCCTATATCTTCCGAAAATCACCAACAATGCCGAAACCAACCAAAACACCTCCGAATGACCTGAAAATTTGCACACACGTTCAAACTGATATTACGAACCTTCTCCAACTTCCGAAATTCCATTCCGACCTTGAATATCTATTTTTCACTGCCGACCGGAAATCGCCAAAAACTAACTTTTGTCAATTCAAGCCTAATTCTACACCGGACATCAATACCGCATTCTGAACACACTCCTAAGACCCAAATCACCCAACAAAGCTATCCGAGCCATAAAATTTACATTCCGAGGTCTATTACCAATAAGTCAACTCGCAGTTGACTTTTCCAACTGTTAAGCCAGTTTAAGAGACTAAGTGTCTCAATTCTCACCACGACCACTCCGAACCCGAACCAACCGACCC
>MDKI01086095.1:0-21284 GCA_005239505.1 Nicotiana paniculata
AACTTAACTTCCACTTCAATTAAAATAAAATTTAGTACAACAAAGAAGGAAAGAAATACTACATCACAAGCACAAATACAAACATACGCTGCTAACATAATAAAAATACTTTAAACACATACATGTAAGTGTTTAACCTCGGCTACCATTTATTCTCCGCTCCAACCACTTAAATCGTTCTTCCAATTGTTCTTTTTCTTCTTCAACCTCTTTAAGTTTCGCCTTCACCTCCGCAAGTTCCCATTTATATTGGGTTTTCTCTTCCTTTTCGGCTTCACAAGTCCATTCTTCTTTCCATTTTTCTTGTCCTACCTCCTTCAGTTTAGCCCTCAAGTCTGCAATAATTCTATTGCCTTCTCTTTCACGTTCCTCTTGTGTTGTACGCAAATTATTAAGATAATGTAGTTGTTCTCTGTAGCATTGCTGATAACATGGGGGGTCAACCCATTCCTCAAAATCACACATAGGTTCGTTGGGATCCTTGTAAAACTGATTCAAACAATGCCAGTAGCGACGTCCACATTCACCACCGGCCCAACAAAATTGCATCATGCATGCTTTTCCACAATTGCATTTTGGTACACGAAGAGATTGAGCCATTTGTGAAATATTTTCTTTTAGTAAAAAAAACCTTACTTCTAAATGAAATATTTATTTTTATTAAATTTTGAGCACACAAATTAACTGGAATTAACCTTACTTCTTGGGATATACCTTCTGAAAATTGGCCTTAAAGTGCCTCACACAGTAACGGTGGTATGCATAAGGCTCTTTCCATGCAAGCAAGTTGTCCACAGAACGTAATATACCACTATGACGATAAGATATTAGACAAATACCTGAACGCTGTTTCACAACGTGCTCTTTTAGGTGGTTCAAAAACAGCGTCCACGTCTCTGTGCTTTCATTGGCACAAACAGCAAAAGTCAGAGGAAATATCTGGCCATTAGCATCCACTGCCACGACTATCAAAAGCTTGATATCGTACTTTCCATAGACATGAGTTCCGTCTATGCATATTACGGGCCGACAATGCGAAAAACCATCAATTGCTGGCTTAAACGCCCAGAACACGTAATTGAATATGTATTCTGGTGTTCCCGAACTCCGCTCAAGCTTCCATTCAACGACTGTTCCGGGATTAAAGTGTTGCAGTGCGGCCATGTACTTTGGTAGACCTGCAAAAGACTTATCCCAGTTACCGTAGACAATTTCAAATGCTCGTTTGCGCCCAAGAAATGCCTTTCTTCTCGTAATGGTATGTCCATATTCCTGCTGGACTGCTGTAATACACTCTTTGATTTTATACCTTATGGATGCTTCGATGTGCGGAATAAGTACAAGAGAAATCAAGTCAATATCCAAGTTGAAATGATTACCGTTGAATGTGTCCATTTCACATGTGTGGATGGGAATGTATTTACCCACTTTCCACATACCTGTCTTCTTCTTGGACGCACGCAACAGCCAAGGACATGGCCAAAACCACCTGCGGCAAACAACCTTGTATACATCCGGACTTGACTCCATTACCTGCATCTCACGACACTCTTTTACGTTGTTCATTTTGCAAGCGCTGCTTACGCGCGCTTTATCGGGGAAAAGCATCCCCTTTGCAAGCACCGTTGGTCTAGACTCATCCCACATTGCTGCCCGGATTTCATCAAAATCCCTTGTGAGAGCTTCCACATCCCGCACGCTTGGCAACTTATCAATGTAAGGAATCTCCCTTGAATGAAACGGCACCTCGGGCTCGTACACTCTTCGTCTAGGTGGGGGTCTCTTCAAATATGGTCCTTCCCCCTCATCCTCATCATCACCATCTTCACGAGGAAAGGGTGTCTCATCTCCGGATTCATCGGCATTGTTTTGATAATCAGGTAAGAAATGAATCTACCTCTTGGCGCAACATTATTCCCCTCCCACTTGATAACTGATTCATAAGGAAACTCGAGCCTCATAATTTTTGTTCGGTAGTCGCGTTTAGAAAAGCACGAATAGAGCCAATCCATCCCCACAATTAAATAAAAATCCACCATTCTAACTCAAGAATATCGGCCGTGGTATCCCGACCACGCACCGTGACAACACAATTCCTATAGACTCGTGCGGCTGTAATAGAATCACCAACCGGAGTCGACACAGAGAATGGCTCATGAAACTGTTTGGGTTCTATCCCAAAACTTGAAGCAATAAATGGAGTAACATATGACAAAGAAGACCTGGATCAATAAGAGCATAAACATAATGTGACTGAACAGTCAAAATACCTATGACAACATCTGGGGAAGCCTCCGCATACTGGAGACAACTCAAAGCATAGAACCAAATGTAACGCGCCCTGCTGGAGCTGTAGGGCGTGATGAAGATGTAGCAGCTGAAGAGCTGGATGGATGAGCAGTACCCCTACCCGCACCCTGACTGGGTGCGCGGCAGTCTCGATGGATATGGCCTCTCTCTCCACATCTATAACATACCGTAATATCCAAGTAACAAGGCTCAGTATGAAGTCTCCAAGACTTAGGGCATGGAGCCCTCCGTTGCTGCTAGAACCTCCCACCGGAACGACCCGACTGATGGAACATCCTGCTGTCTAAACCGGGTCCAAAACGACCTCCTCGTTGATAACTGTGCCCTGATGGCGGGCACTGGCTGAGAGCATATGACTGATATGGCCCTGATGTTCCTCTCCCAAGGGCTGATCTCACACCTCCAACTGAGCTCCCAGGGTTGCCCGCTGACCGGGCCCTACTACTGCTCTCTCTCTCTCTCTCTCTCCATCATTATTTTCAATTTCCGAGCCTCTGTAGCCTGGGCGAATCCCACTATTTTCCCATAATTCATATCCGAATGCAAGGCAGCTGTACAAGCTTCATTAATAACCAAGGGACCAAGGCCCTGAACAAACCGACGAACTCTAGCCTCCATAGTCGGCATCATGTGAACAGCATATTTGGACAAGCGCACAAACTCCATATGATACTCCCACACACTCGTGTTTCCCTGGTTGAGGGCCTCAAACTCTATAGCACGGGCTGCCATAATCTCGGTAATGCACCATTTATTCTTGAAATACTTTTTCCAAAGGACAATACACAGTTTCAACTCATGAGTATCAAGAACTCAAAACACATTAGAAATACTTACAGAGGAGAGCATCATGTTTTACGAATGAATCATGGGTTCAAATCATATGCATTAGTTACAACAACCATATTGAACATTTTCCCACTAAGGGGAAGCAAAATGGGATAGGGGAAATTTGAAGGCTCGAGTACATAATGATTTAGGAAATCAATTATCGGAAGTAATTCTTAAGAGTAGGAATAGAAGTTTGGATATGAAGAACTCATGGATTCCTTCTAGAAAGGGAGTTTAGCCAGCATACCTTGCTTGAGCTTTCCTTAGATTACTGCAACGTACCAATACTTCTAGCAATTTCTATCTATATGAAGATAGTGAAAATGGAACAATAATTAGAAGGATTCTCATGCTATAAGTCTCTTGGGAATTTCATCAAACACCTACCGTGCAAAATGGAATACAAGGCTTTACAATGGTAATCCTTTCCTTCCTCAACCAATTTCAACAGTATCTACCCGAAATAGTTTAACAACCCCACATACTACCTACTATTGGCACTTTCATGTCCTATATCCAACTCCACAACTTACTTAGACCCATAACAACTTTCATGAAAGCCTAGGAGAAGGACTTACCCGGATAGTGGATGGCCTCGTGAGTGGCTTCCTTGATTCTTTAAGATTGAGGCATGAATGGATGAGTAGAATTGATTGAGCTTCTCCCTGTCTCTCTAAATTGATAACAAGTTATAAATTATAAATGACCCCCTAAGGCCTTATATCAAAATAGTGTTAGATTAGAAATTTTCTATAAATAAACCCCCGATGTCAATTATGTGGTACAATTTTGTGGTAGCAAAACAGATTTGTGCCCAGCAGAATGGACACAAAATGCTATGTGAATTTTGTGATGCAATTTCATGGTAGCAGAATGGATATGCGGCCAGCAGAATGGCGACAAAATGGTTTTCAACTTCTTGGTTGGGTCTAGTCAATTTCGCGATGTAATTTTACGGTAGCATAGTGGATATGCGGCCATCAGAATGGCCACAAAATGGTCTTCAAATTTGAGTTGCTTCTGATTCATTCCATGGTGATTCTGTGGTCAGCGGAACAAATTCGTGATAGCATAATGAACCACAAAATCACCATTTGCTGAAAATTCTTCTACCAACTCCATGATGCATTGCACAATCCAAAAATCTATACTGTGGCACATTAGATTACATTGGCAACATTAAAACTTAAGTCTTTGGCGAACTTTTACGGGGCCTTACATCCTCCCCCTCTTAGGATCATTCGTCCTCGAATGAGGGTTAGAGTCAGCCACAAAACACCCAATATGACTTTGCTCTTTATTCACACGCCAATTGCCTCAAATTCGGATAACTCCCCAAATTTCCAAAATTTTTGGCTGAGTTTTTCCGTATTTTTAGGACTATCTACCCGCAAGAGAATCACCAAAATCACTTCTAACAACACATCCACAACTTCAATAAAGCATCACAATATATCAATAACACCAATCTCAAAATTATAAGCATTATATTACCAAAAGTGGTATCTCAACATAAGCTGTGCAACTTTAAATCAGAACATAGAGGAAGTACTTTTTCACCGACAACCAATTGGTTATACAAACAAGGGAGAATGTTTTTGTTTCACAACACCCTCGGCCTCCATGTTGACCTCCTTGTCCAACAAGGATGACAATTTGGTGCATCTCATAAGCCAATTCTCCATTAACTTCAATAGCCCTCACCAAGACGACTGGAAAATGATATATGACTACCTTTTCTGATATAGGCACATAAAGCACCAGGTGCATGGAGGACAACGATGGGGGACATCATACTCATTGGCTACCTGGCCTATTTCCTTCAAGATTTCATAAGGCCTAATGTGAATTGCGCCTATTTTACCTTTATTAAAAATTCACATATTGTATTCATGGAGAAGATCTTGAGAAGACCCCGTTCACTTTCTTCAAACTCCCAAATCTCTATGTCGAACATCCGAATTGGACTTTGGCTATCCTCAACCTCTTCCACCTTATTCTACGATGTGTTTGAATAAATATGACCATAGAGTTACCTGCCGAGTGTGTTTGATCACGGTATGATACTTATTCTTTTACATGTTTGAACCTACTACCCCAACAAGCTTAATGCAAATAGGGATAGTGAGGTTGGAGATTGAGATGGAATTGTTTAATAATCCGTCAATGTGTTGAGTTGAGGCATTTTAGGAAGTTATATCCTAAGAGGTGTGAAGGTTAATTCCAATAGCACTGATGTGGTTAATCATTGTGATGACATCATTGATTCGACAAATGTGACCTAGATTAACTAGTACGCATTAATAATGTGGGAACCATGCGCATGATCATGGGGTGTAAAAGAAGTGAGCTATTTTAGACATGTGATATATGGGAGGCATGATCGAACGATAAAGATGTTAGTATCAGTTATTCATGGAAGAAGATGAGTTATGAACGGGATAGTAGCAACTGTTATATACCATATGTGCCTTGTTCGACAATGGTAGGTCTTAAGGATGAATAGCCAAGCACGTGTCATAAGATGTCTCCTTGAGTGTATAGAAAATCAGTTTAACTCGAAATGAGAAGATTCATTCACCATGAATGTGATAATGGTTTCAAAAATACATGAAGTTACGTTACGCTCTTAACAATATTTGACACAAGGAATCTACCCCACGAGCCCACGAGGTTGAAAAAGAGGTTGAACACTTGTGAGGTTATTACTCTGGAATCTTAATTGTTCCCAATAGTTGACGCTATACGAGATGACTAGAGATACGATAGACTTGTTCCTCAAGTTGAGACGTTCAAAACATGAGTCAATATCTAGAATATTCACTCCAAATAGGGAAGGAAAGGTCGTTGTGAGGATACATAAGTTCAACCACACAAGAGTGAGACTATGTAGTTAGGACATCCTAATATTGGGATGAAATCATGTATTGGTTAGATAGGTTCTAATGGTTAATGTGATTCTCCGGAGAGAAATGTGGAAGATAAATCCTCGTCCACCCAAGGATATGGAATGTAAGGAAAGTAAATTCCCGGCACGTGACAATGGCATAGTGTCACGACCCCAAATCCTAAAGCGGCCGTGATGGTGCCTATCGTGGAACTAGGCTAGCCAATAACTACATGTTCACAATTTCTTTCAAAATCCAAATCAAAATCCAAGCATTTCATAAATATACAGAGTTTACTAAATAAAGTAGGCCAATAAACAGTGCCACCAACCCCAAAACCCCGAGCCAACAAGTCATGAGCATCTAGAAGAATAAGCCAAAATATACTATCATAATACAAAACCTCTGAATTAAAGCAAGATACAACAAGAAGGGAAAAACAGAGATGTTGCGGACGCTGAACAGCTACCTCTATATCCCGCAAATCCGGTTACGTGCGGAATAAATGGCTAATGCTCGATATCTGCACCTGAATATGCACACAGAGGTGCAAGGAGTAATATGAGCACGCCAACTCAGTAGTAATGAAAATAAATCAAGTCTAAGCGGCAAAGAAACACAGAAAATCAATGCCATCAAATCACAATATATACAGCCTTACTTTCAATAATATAACATAGATATATGAAATCATCATGCCTTAAAACTAACTTCAGAAAAATCCTTTATAGAATATATATTTTCAACAACTTCAAACCGAAAGATTTAGTATGAAAATGAAATGAATCATGTAGAGGCCCTTCGGGCAAAACATATTTCAACCCTCGGCCAAAACATGTATCATAATCAATCCCTCGGGCATGCCTCACAGTCACTCATATTCAGCCCCTCGGGCATACCCACCATCATTCGTAATCAGTCCCTCAGCACCTCATAGTCACTCATGCCTCCCAACCACTCGTCACGCGGCACTCTGTGCGCTCACTGTGGGTGTGTACAGACTCTAGAGGGGCTCCTTCATCCCAACCGCTAATATCACTCAACACCTCACCATCACTCAGCACCTCACATTCAGGCCCTCGGCCTCACTCAGCAGAACCACTCAAAAGGCCCATCGGGCGAATCAGTAAAACAGGGTACTCGATCGAAAACACCATTTTAAATCTCAAAGTGGTGTAAATCAGGCTGAGTTTTGAAAAAACAGTATGCACAATGTGGCTGAGTGAAATTGTCAACAATTAGTGAGGAAAATTGCAGTAAAAAGCCCCCAAGGGGATTAACAGAACGGCACGAGGCCCTAAACGCCGCTTATAGCCCAATTATTTCATAAAACTTTAGAACATAATTTAATATAAGGTTTTGAGTAAATATGCAAATCATTACTTGCCATGGAGAGCACCTAGTCTAATCCAAAAATTAGTACGCGCCACATACTCGTGAGAAATCACTAGTCCGGGGTTCCATACCTTCAGGACCAGATTTATAACCATTACTTACTTCTACCGGGACACAACACTAGTCCGCTATGCTCTTGCCCCTCGAATTGGCTCTCGATTGCTCCGAATATAGCCAAAACCAGTTTAATATCTTTAATATATATCCAAGGAACACAACCCAATCGAAAACTACCAAATTATACAAGAATTTTGAAATTCGGCCAAACTCGAGCCCCGGGCCCACTTCTCGGAATTCTATAATTTTTACATCACTAGAAACCTCGTCCTCCCACAATTCTACTCATACCAGAATCATCACAATCGGATCACAATTGCTTACCCAAAACCTCAAAAGAAATTCCAATTCTCCACCCTTTCTTCCCAACCTTTTCCTACTTAAATCCTTCAATTTTCAAGACTAATCCGAACAAAATAGCATAGAAACGATGTTAATAACCAGAGAACTTACCTTTACTGAAGAATCATGAGTTCCCTTCTTCAAATTGCCTTCAAAGAACTCCTCCCGCATGCAAAAATGGTGAAAATAAGAGAGAATTTTCACGGAGGCCCTTTTTATACTGTTTCTGCAAGCATTTCCGAACCTGCGGACACTAAGTCGCACCTGCGGGCCGCACCTGCAGTCCCAGGTGCGCACCTGCAGAAACCCACTTAACGGACCAAATTCGCACATGCGGCAAATCCTCCGCACCTGCGTCTTCGCAGGTGCAGCCAAAACTTCGCAACTGCGGAAAATTCCCTGCCTAGACTTTTTTCACACCTGCGCCTGCCTAACACACATGCGACTTCGCACCTGCGGCTACCCATCCGCAGGTGCGGCAAACACCAGAAATCACACCAGCATCTATTTCTGCAAATTTTCCAAGTTCAAAACCCCGCTAACCATCTGAAATCAATCTCGAGCCCCTCGGGACCCCAAAAAAACATACTAACACACCCCATAGCATTATTCCAACTTAGTCAAGCCTTCGAAACACCAAAAACAACACGAAAACACAAAAATTACATCAAATTCAAGCTTATGAACTTTGA
The DNA here is from genome assembly GCA_005239505.1 of Nicotiana paniculata. Taxonomy (NCBI): domain Eukaryota; kingdom Viridiplantae; phylum Streptophyta; class Magnoliopsida; order Solanales; family Solanaceae; genus Nicotiana; species Nicotiana paniculata. The sequence continues at coordinate 8,516 of MDKI01086095.1, forward strand.
AACTTTCAAATTTTGCCAACTACGCCAAAACCAAAAAAAACACCTCCGATTGACCTGAAATTTTGCAGACATATCCAAAATGACATTACGAACCTGCTCCAACTTCCGGAATTCCATTCCGACCCCGATAGCCTATTTTCCACTGCCAACAGGAAATCGCTAAAAACTAACTTTCGCCAATTCAAACTTAATTCTACATCGGCCATCACAAAAATATTCTGAACACACTACTAAGTCCCAAATAAACTAATAAAGCTATCCGAGCCATAAAATCAGTATTCCGAGGTCGTTTACTAATAAGTCAACTCTCAGTTGACTTTCTGAATTATAAGGCTACTTTAAGAGACTAAATGCCTCAATTCTTACCATAACCACTCCGGACCCAAACCAACTAACCCAACACAACAATAACAGGCTAGCAATATATAACAAATGCAGAAATGAGGGAAACGGGGTAAATCTCTCGGAACGACCGGCAGGGTCGTTACATCCTCCCCCTCTTAAACAAATGTACGTCCTCGAACGGGTGTAGAAACATACCTGGAGTCTCGAAAAAGTGAGGATATCTGTCCCGCATCTCCCGCTCGGTTATCAGGTGGCATCATCCACCGGCTGCCCTCTCCACTGAACCTTCACTGAAACTATATCCTTAACCCTCAGCTTCCTGACCTGTCGACCCAAAATAGCCACTGGCTCTACCTCATATGACATATCACCCTCGAGCTGAACCATGCTGAAGTCCAAAACATGGGAAGGGTCACCAACATACTACCGTAGCATTGAAACATGGAATACTGGATGAATACTCGATAAATTGGGAGGCATAGCAAGCCTATAACCCACCTCCCCAACCCTCTGAAGCACCTCAAATGGCCCAATGAACCTGGGACTCAGCTCCCTCCTCTTCCCGAATCTCATAACACCCTTCATGGGCGACACCTTAAGCAACACCTTATCCCCAACCATAAAAGATACATCTCGGACCTTCCGGTCCGTATGACTCTTCTTCCTAGACTGCGCCGTGCGAAGCCGCATCTAAATCAACTTCGCCTTACTCAAGGCATCCTGAACCAAGTCTGTGCCCAATAGCCTAGCCTCGCCCGGCTCAAACCAACCAACCGGAGATATGCACCTCCTACCATATAAAGCCTCATACGGAGCCATCTGGATACTCGACTGATAGCTGTTATTATATGCAAACTCTGCTAGTGGAAGAAACTGGTCCCATGAACCACAAAAGTCGATGACACAAGCACGCAACATATCCTCAAAAATCTAAATAGTACGCTCTAACTTCCCATCGGTCTAAGGGTGAAACGCGCTGCTCAACTCAACCTGAGTACCCAACTCTATCTGCACGGCTCTCCAAAACTGAGTACCTCTGTCGGAAATGATAGAACCTAGAACCCCATGCAATCGGACAATCTCCCTGATATAAATCTCAGATAACCTCTCCAAAGAATAAGTAGTACCAACAGGAATGAAGTGCGCGGACTTGGTCAGCCAATCCACAATAACCCATAGAGCATCAAACCTCCTCGAAGTCCGTGGGAGTCCAACTACGAAGTCCATGCTGATCCGCTCCCACTTCCACTCCGGAATATCAAACCTTTGAAGCAATCCACCTGGTCTCTGGTGCTCATACTTGACATGCTGACAGTTGAGACACCGAGCCACAAACTCCACAATATCCTTATTCATCCTCATCCACCAATAATGTTGTCTCAAATCCTGATACATCTTCACGGCATCCGGATGGATGGAATAGCGCGAACTATGAGCCTCTGCAAGAACCAAATCTCGAAGCCCACCTACATTGGGAACACAAATCCGCCCAAGCATCCTCATGACCCAGTCTTCACCAATAACCACATTCCTGGCATCACCGCGATGGACCCTGTCCTAAAGAACAAGCAAATGTGGATCATCATACTGGCGTGATCTAATCTGATCGTAAAGAGATGACCTGGAGGCTACACAAGCCAACACCCGTGGGGGCTCTAATAGCTCCAATCTCACCAACTGGCCTGCCAAGGTCTGAACATCAAGGGCTAATGGTCACTCTGCTACTGGAAGGTAGGCTAAAATCCCCAAACTCTCTGCTCTGCGACTCAAGGTATCGGCCACAACATTTTCCTTCCCCGGATGATATAAGATAGTGAGGTCATAATCTTTGAGGATCTCTAACCATCTCCTCTGATGCAAATTCAAGTCCTTCTGCCTCAGCATATACTGCAAACTAGGATGATCAGTGAAGATCTCACACTGCACTCCATACAAATAATGCCGCCAAATCTTCAAGGCATGAACAATGACAGATAACTCAAGATCATGCACTGGATAATTATTCTCGTGCACCTTCAACTATCTGTACGCGTAGGCAATCACCCTATCGTCCTACATCAATACCGCTCCTAAGCCAGCTCTAGAAGCATCACAATAAATTGTGTAAGAACCCGAACCAGCAGGAAAAACTAGTACTGGAGTTGTAGTCAATGCTGACTTGAGCTTCTGAAAGCTCTCCTCACACTCATCAGACCATCTGAATGGAGCACCCTTCTAGGTCAATCTGGTCAAAGGCGAAGTAATAGAAGAGAATTCCTCCACAAAGCGACGGTAATATCCCGCCAAACCAAGGAAACTCATAATCTCTGTAGCTGAGGACGGTCTGGGCCAACTCTACACCGCCTCTATCTTCTTCGGATCAACCTGAATACCCTCACTAGACACCACGTGCCCCAAGAAAGCTACCGAACCGAGCCAAAACTCATACTTGGAGAATTTCGCATAAAGCTTCTCCTCCCTCAACCTCTGTAACACAACTCTCAAATGTTGAGCATGCACTTCCCGGCTACGAGAATAACCCAGGATGTCATCAATGAACACAATGACGAAGGAATCAAGGTAAGGCTGAAACACGATGTTCATCAATTACATGAATGCAACTGGGGCATTAGTCAGCCCGAATGACATAACCAATAACTCATAATGACCATATCTGGTCCTTAAAGTAGTCTTCGGAATGTCAGAATCCCAAATCCTAAACTGATGATACCCAGATCTCAAATCAATCTTGGAAAACACTCCAGCCCCCTGAAGTTGGTCAAACAAATCATCAATGCAGGGCAAGGGATACCGGTTCTTCACCGTAACCCTTTTTAGCTGCCGATAATCGATACACATATGCATGGGCCCATCCTTCTTCTTCACGAACAACACCGGTGCACCCCAGGGTGACACAATAGGCCAAATGAGCCCCTTATCCAGGAGTTCCTGAAGCTGCTCCTTCAATTCCTTTAGTTCCGCTGGTGCCATACGATAAGGTGGAATAGAAATAGGTTGAGTTCCTGACACCAAATCAATACCAAAATCAATATCCCTGTCTGGTGGCATGCCTGGCAAGTCTGTAGAAAACATATCCCGAAAGTCACGGACCACAAGAACTGAATCAATAGCGGGAGTCTCACCACCGACATCCCTCACAAAGGCGAAATAAGATAAACACCCTTTCTCAACCATGCGTTGAGCCTTCAGGTAAGAAATTACCCTACTAGACATATACTCGGAAGAACCTCTCCACTCAACCCTCGGACACCCCGGCATAGCTAAGGTCACCGTCTTAGCGTTACAATCAAGAACAGCATAGCACGGATATAACCAATCCATGCCCAATATCACATCAAAATCGACCATGCTGAGGAACAGTTCTCCAGACCCCCAATAGACATTATGCACGACCGATACACACGGTCCACAACAACAGTATCGCCCACCAGAGTCGACACATGAACATAGGTGACTAGAGACTCACGGGGCATATCCAGAAAACTGGCAAAATATGAAGAAACAAAGGAATATGTAGAACCAGGGTCAAATAAAGCCAAGGCATCACGGCAACAGACCGAGACAATACCTATGATCACGGCATCTGAGGCCATAGCATCCGGCTTGGCTGGAAATGCATACATCCGAGCCTGACCTCCCCCTACTCGACCTCCCCCTCTAGCGCGGCCTCTGGTTGACTAACCACCACCCCTGGCTGCCTGGGCGGGTGGTGAAGTGACTGGAGCTGAAGTCGAGAGTTGGCCCCTCTACTGAGAAGATCCACCAGAACGGCGGGGAAACTGCCTCTACACGTGCCCGAACTCTCCACACTCAAAGCAACTCCCTGGAGCTAGAGGCGGGGACTGACAGAAACCCTTAGCACCCGTACGGCCACTAGAAGACTCATGCATAGAAGAACCCTGAACAGGGGGTGCTCGAGCTGCACTCTGAGCTAGGAGGGCACCAAATGAAGTACGGCCTGACTGAGAACCACGGGGATCATGCCCCGAAGTTGCACCACTATATGCTGGGCGGCCCTACGGAGGAGGCCTGAATGAACGACACTACCCTACTAAAACTGTCCCCTGAAGGGAGCACCACTGGAACTGCTCGAACCACGAGGCCTCTTGGCCTCCCTCTCATCCCTCTCCTGGCGGCGAACAAACTCAATATCTCGAGCTATGTGAACAACCTGCTCGAATGAAGCACCCGATACTCTCTCCCGAGTCATAAGTAACCGAAGCTGATAAGAAAGCCTACAAACTTCCTCACCCTCTCCCTATCAGTAGGGACAATCTCACAAGCATGCCTAGCCAACTCGGAGAACCTCATCTCGTACTGACTAACTCATAACCCTCCCTGGCGCAACTGCTCAAACTTCCTGCGCTGCTCCTCTCTGTGGGATTAAGGAACATACTTCTCCAAAACGATCATGGAGAACTCCTGCCAGGTGAGAGGTGCTGAACCAACCGGCCTACGCCTCTCTAATGACTCCTACCAGGTAAAGGCAGCACCCGCAAACTGAAATGTAACAAATGAGACCACACTGGTCTCCAAAATACCCGCGGTACGCAGTATCCTCTGGAACCTGTCTGGAAATCACTGGGTATCCTCGACCTCTGAACCACTGAAAGTCGGAGGCTGAAGTCTGCTGAATCTCTCTAACCTGCGCTGCTCGTCCTCAGGCATAGAAGGGACAACATAATCCTGGACCGGAGCAACTGGCTGAGTTGGGGCTGCTACCAGTGCCTGAATACCCTGTGCAGCCGTCTCAGGTGCCCGGGCAGCTGAAGTCTGATTGCCTCCCCCGGCCTGAGCTGTGGTGGCAGTAGAAGACATGGCGACTGCCTGATCCAAACTGGTGCATACTGTCAATATCTGAGACAGGGTCTCTTGAAGACCCAGAATAACCATAGGCATTGCTGGTGCTTGAGCCTGTCAAGCTGGGACACCATCGGCGGAACCTGATCATGATCGATAGGGGGATCCTATGGTACTGCCCCGGCTGCTGTGCGGGCTAGCCCCCTACCTCAACCGCGGCCTCGACCTCTCGCTGGTCTAGCCGGTGACTGGTCACTCTGATCGGTATGGCGTGTCCTCACCATCTGAGCGAGAATGAAACAACGTAAGTTCAGATTTCAATAATCAATAGATCAGCACGAAAGAGTTCAAGAAAGATAGAAATATTTACTAAAAGTTCGGCAGCCTCTCGAAGATAAGTACAGACGTCTCCGTACCGATCCGCAAGATCTACTAAACCTGCTCATGACCGTTGAGTCCTATGTAACCTAGGCTCTGATACCAAATTGTCACGACCCCAAATCCTAAACCGGCCGTGATGGCGCTTATCGTGGAACTAAGCTAGCCAATAACAACATATTCACAATTTCTTTCAAACTCCCAATCAAAATGCAAGTTTTTTCATAAATATACAGAGTTTACAAAATCCAGAGCCAACAAGTCATGAGCATTTAGAAGAATAAGCCAAAATATACTATCATAATACAAAACCTTCGAATGAAAGCTAGATACAACAAAAAGGGAAAAACAGAGATGTTGCAGACGCTGAACAACTACCTTTATATCCCGCAAATTCGGCTTCGCGCGAAATAAATGGCTAATGCTCGATATATGCACCTGAATCTGCACACAGAGGTTCAAGGAGTAATGTGAGTACGCCAACTCAGTAGTAATGAAAATAAATCAAGTCTAAGCAGCAAGCAAACACACAAAATCAATGCCATCAAATCACAACACATCCTTACTTTCCAATAATATAACATAGATATATGAAATCATCATGCCTTAAAACCAACTTCAGAAAAATCCTTTGAAGAATGTATATTTTCAACAACTTCGAACCGAAAGATTTAGTAGGAAAATGAAATGAATCATATAGAGGCCCCTCGGACAAAGCTCAGAGTGAAAGTATTAAAATCACAAGTAGCACCTCGGGAAAAACATGTATCATAATCATCCCCTCGGGCATGCCTCACAGTCACTCAAAATCAGCCCCTCGGGAATACCTCACCAATACTCGTAATCAGTCCCTAAGCACCTCACAGTCACTCATGCCTACCAATCACTCGTCACTCGGCACTCGGCACTCTGTGCGCTCACTGGGGATGTGTACAGACTCCTTCAGCCCAAGCGCTAATATCACTCAGCACCTCACCATCACTCAGCACCTCACAATCAGGCCCTCGACCTCACTCAGTAGAACCACTCAAAAGGCCCCTCGGACAAATCAGCAAAATAGGGTACTCGACCCAAAACATCATTTTTAATCTCAAAGTGGTGTAAATCATGTTGAGTTTCAAAAAAAACAGTATGCACAATGCGGATGAGTGAAATTATCAATAAAATAGTGAGGAAAATTGCAGTAAAAAGCCCCAAAGGGGTCTAAACAGATCGGCACGAGGCCCCAAACGCGACTTATAGCCCAATTATTTCACGTATCTTTAGAACATAATTTAACATAAGGTTTTGAGTAAATATGCAACTCATTAGTTGTCGCGGAGAGGACCTAGTCCAATAAAAAAATCAGTACGCGCCACATACCCGTCATCTGACATGTGCGCCATTCTAAAATCAGTGAGAAATATGTAGTCCGGGGTTCCATACCCTCAGGACAAGATTTATAACCATTACTTACCTTTACCGGACCACAACACTAGTCCGCTATGCTCTTGCCTCTCGAATTTGCTCTTGATTGCTCCGAATCTACCCAAAACCAATTTAATATCATTAATATATATCCAAGGAACACAACCCAATAGAAAACTACCAAATTATACAAGAATTTCGAAATTCGGCCAAACCTAATCCCCGGGCCCATGTCTCGGAATTCGATAATTTTTGCATCACTAGAAACCTCGTCCTCTCACGATTCTACTCATACCAGAATCATCACAATCGGATCACAATTGCCTACCCAAAACCTCAAAAGAAATTCCAATTCTTCACCCCTTCTTCCCAACCTTTTCCTACTTAAATCCTTCTATTTTCAAGCCTAATCCAAACAAAATAGCATAGAAAAGATGTTAATAACCAAAGAACTTACCTTCACTGAAGAATCACGAGTTCCCTTCTTCAAATTGCCTTCAAAGAACTCCTCCCGTATGCAAAAATGGTAAAAATGAGAGAATTTTCACGGAGGCCCTTTTTATACTGTTTCTGCCAGCATTTCTGCACTTGCAGACACTTAGTCGCACCTGCGGTCCTAGGTGCGGACCTGTGGAATCCCACTTAACGGACCAAATTCGCACCCGCGACCAATCCTCCGCACCTGCAGCTTCGCAGGTGCGACCAAAACTTCGCACCTGCGGAAAATCCCCTGCCTAGCCTTTTTCGCACCTGCGCACTACCCATCGCACCTGCGGCTACCCATCCGCAGGTGCGGCCAACACCAGAAATCATACCACCAGCTATTTCTACAAATTTTCCAAGTTAAAAACCTCACTAACCATCCGAAATCAATCTCGATCCCCTCGGCGCCCCAACCAAACATACCAACACACCCGATAGCATTATTCCATCTTAGTCGAGCCTTCGAAACACCAAAAATGACAGGAAAACACCAAAATTACATCAAATTCAAGCCTATGAATTTTGAAACTTTCAAATTTCGCCAACTACGTTGAAACCAACCAAAACACCTCCAATTTACCTGAAATTTTGCAGACATATCCAAAATGACATTACGAACCTGATCCAACTTCCGGAATTCCATTCCGACCCCGATAGTCTATTTTCCACTGCCGACCGAAAATCGCTAAAAATTAACTTTCGCCAATTCAAGCCTAATTCTGCACCGGACATCACAAAAATATTATGAACACACTCCTAAGTCCCAAATCACCTAATGAAGCTATTTGAGCAATAAAATCCATATTCCGAAGTCGTTTACCAATAAGTCAACTCTTAGTTGACTTTCTCAACTATTAGGCTACTTTAAGAAACTAAATGCCTCAATTCTTACCATAACCACTCCGGACCCAAACCAACTGACCCAACACAATAAAAACATGCTAGCAAAATATAACAAATGCAGAAATGGGAGAAACGAGTTAAATCACTCGGAACGACCGGTCGAGTCATTACACATAGTAAATGATTCTAGAAACCGAGCGTTAATGATAACAGAACATAGGGAGGAACTATAGAGTAAACATGAAGGGTTTATGAATTTTCCTAATGGGTTCACTACTGAAAAATTAGCCTATGGAAACACATGCAAAATGGTTGCAATAAACATATAAACCGTTACCATTAATCTATTGCAACAGTTTCTTGACCGTTCCACCAGGTCGCGTGCCAAAAGCTCTGAAGCAACGGTTTGGGTAATGGTTGTATTAACCGTTTCTATAGGTCCATCTATCTTTCTGATGGAATAATTATTTTTCCTCTATTGCAATGGTTGATAGCCATTACCATTAGGTTTAATGCTAACTTTTATACCGGCTATTTAAGGATATCACAACGACTATTATTGCGTGTTTTCATATTGCAATGGTTACTTACAATAGGATTGATTTACCTTGTGGGACAATTTACACGTCCTATTGCAACAGATTGTGTGACCTATTGCGATGGTTCACACTATCTATTGAAATATATTTTGTTTTCTATTGCAACAGTTCTGATAGGCTATGCAACAATATAATTAATTGTGATGTATATATCTATATACACGGACCCCGTTGTACAATTATAAATTGTAATACACAAAAATTATATAATTCGCATAATAAATACTCATATACCTTGACAATCCACAATAATTGCCAAACAAACTAGTAATTAATATCTATTAAATCAAAATGTTCAAACGCATCCAAGTACATGCATAAGCGTTTACAATTCAAGAGTTGGCATGTAATATTCATAAAACATCTAAAATTTCAGCAATAATCCAAAAATCTTCTTGAGTAAGGTCTAGATTACAAAAAAAGATAAATCAAGCCATTACCTTCAAGCGCTAGTTTACAGTTCAAGCAAGCATGAACGAAAAAGCAATAAATTCAATTAACCTTTGCGTTAAATTTGGGGAAATCATAATAGCCTTTCTAATTCCGTCATAACTGGAAAGAGTAGAAACAAAATTCATAGTAGAGAATTTTCTCAAGAAAGTGACAGTAAGTTAAGAGAGGGAAGTAGAGAATTACTAGAGCAAGATAGCAACAGAACAAGTAAAGAAGCTTGTTCAGTCCCAATAGCAAAAGTATATTTCTTTCAACAGCTAGTTCAGTCCTCCTATTTTGCCTGGTTACATAAAAGCAAATATGAAAAACTTTTCATGTAAAGCTGACAAGTTCATTATAAAAAAAGTGATAAACATATTGTATAAAGAATTAGGACGATAGCTTTCACGTGTTATATGAAAACAAAACTTATGTAGCAGAAAACAACAAGTTGAGATATTACGCCACCTCCCATATACCGAACTGTGACGATTTGGTGCCAATTTGTCAAACTATCATTACTACCAGTAAGATGCGGCTAAATCGAATCATCTTCACTTGTCATGGAAACTGGTCAATGGTGTATTCTTACTTCGGTTAGCCCTTCTATGTTAATAAAAATGATTTTCTTGAAGAGACTAGCAGAATGACCATATAATATGGCGGATGATGCATTTCATTCATAGAAAGTTTTGCATAAACTTCAACAGCTTGTTTTGTTATTTGTGATTTATTTGGCAACTCGGTGTCGTATGGCATTGCAAATGTGATATCAATTTTTATTGTTGTAAGTAAACATGGTGCTGGATAGTTCCATTATTTGTGTAACAATCCCCTTGAAGTGTAAGTGCAGTTTACTATAGTGGTTCTGATAATGAAACTAACTAATTTGCCCCAACTCAAGGTACCTAGAGTTGAAATGCTTATTGGCCTTGTTGTGAGAATGAGACGAGGAAGTCTGTATCACAAGGAATAAACTGTTAAACAAGACCAAAATAAGCTCAACTAACATGACGAAGCGGCTTAAGAATAAGTACTAAAGAGAAGTCGGGCATTCTTAAACAAATATTCATACTATGGCTAGCATTGCTTGGTAAACTAAGAACCAAATATGTCCTACTGAGTTGGGGCATTAGTATAGATAATGTAAAAGAGATAAAACATCCAACCTCGCAGATTAGAGCAAAACTTTTCTTGCCAGCAGTGTGTGGATGTTTCAACTTTTTTCTATTCTCAATGTTCATTTTGGATTGTTTCTGCAAATAAAATGTGTCAATAGAATTGGCAGCATCAATGAAAATCTGACTCAAGATTTGACACCATGGTTTGTTTCTCCAAAACTCACTGCCCCCAGACAAGTGCTGCAGGAAAGGAGAGATCAAGTGCTACAAACAAGTGTTGTAGAAACGTCGAAAGATATCCACCTTAGGAGATTCATCCAACTTTTATCTTCACTATCCATGGGTATCATATATGAAATGGGCAAATAAAAAAAATTAAGATTAAAGTTAAGCTAAGTTATATTTCATATAGAAACTAAGCATCCACCAAATTGTATAGAGAACCCGGTTCTCTATCAGTTCCCACTGTAAGCAACAGACTGTAAAACCAAACAGTATAAGGTACCAGGTTCTCTATTTGTTTTCACAGTAAATCGACAGTAAATAAAGAACACGGAGAAATTTTACGTGGAAAACTCCCGGCTCAACGGGATTAAAAACCTCGACCTACCCTTATAGAATTTTAACTTCACTACTGAGCAATCTTTAGATTACAACCTATTATAACCTAGGAATTAACCTCTTAATCCCTCACTAACTTGTAACTACACTATTACAAGCCACTTTGTAATAACTCTATTACAGTAACAACACTATTACAAGCCACTTTGTAATAACTTTATTACAAAGACTTTACACCATAACTGACTCTAGCCAAGACAAAAACACAAGGGTTTGTGATTTACAAAGGGTTTCCTACACAATGCTTCTAACTAAGCTAAGTAGGAATTACAAGTGAAGAATAAATAACAAATACTCAACAAACCTAAGGACTTAAGATATCTTCAATGTTTGAATCTGGTCCTTGAGGTTGCATTAACTTTGTTCTTGAGAGATGTGGCAGCTAGCACTTGCGAGAATGTTTTCTTTTATTTTCAAGTATTCAAGTGATTGTTTTACCTTACTTGATGTTAATTATACACGTGTGACATCACTTATAATGATGTAAGAAAGGTAGTTAAAAAGCTTTCCACATAAAGCTGACTGTTGCACTGTTCATGTACTGTAGCGTGTGCAGGCAGCAACTTTCCAGCTGGAGAGTTGACTTTGTGCAGTCACCTCGGGAACTAGTAGGGACCTGATCCCTCAGCTATTCCTTCGACTCTGAAGAGTTGAGCCATATCCCAAACTAGATCCCAACCTGAAACCTTGTGGTCTTAAGGTCTTGAGAATGTTTAAAGTTGTAGAGTTGACAATACGACGACCAGGGTAACTGTTCCATATCTATTCCCTTTATTGTTCCCTTATCTGATTTCGTTGAGAATTGAATCAGACAACTGATTGATTACTCTGAACACAAGAGAACTAATTGTATCAGGTTCCTTATATGGCTCTCTCATGAAGTTTGTCAAATCATCAAAACAAAAGACGCATAACTTAACAATTTTTCTATTTTTTATGATGACAAACTTAGAATTGATATTCCTCCTGAGAACCAGATCTCCTCATTGTTCCCCCTGTGAATCAGCCATATTCCATGAGAACAAGACCAAAGGAACTGATTGCAACTTGTTCTTCAAGATAGTTTTGCAAATCATCAAACACAAAATAACGTAACTTATCAATTTCCCCCTTTTTGATGATGACAAACCCAAAATTAATGTTCCCCTTGAGAACCAGATTCCTCACATGTTTCCATGCGGATCAGACCTATAATCAACATGTTATTAACAACGTTCAACGTTCCCCCTGCGAAGCAGAGCTATCTTTCATGCACAACACAACATATCAATTCGATTATGTTCCTCCCCTATATTGACACATATATAACTTCCCCCTTTTGGCATCATTGAAAAGAATAATAGAAGAAGCACAACCAAAAAGAAGTTCAGTAATATTAACTCATGCCACATAGGCAACACATCATAAACAGTAACAAGAATAACAAGTGAATGTCATTACACAAACTAGAGTGATTTCCCATAGTAGAGTAATTATTATAAAAGCAAAATAGTTTCAACAATACATAATATGACAATAAACAACTAAATTACCAATGTCATCAAACATAGGGATCAAAAGAAGATAGGAATTCAAAGGAATTTGGAAGGAGTGAAAGACATGGATCACTGGTCAGGAGGAAAAGTAAGGGGCTAAGGCCTTGATGAGCTTGTCCATTAGTTCATTCACAATTATTTGGTTAATGATCATCTGCTCTCTTTGTCCACGTTGGGACTTTTTTTTTTTTTTTAGTGCAAAATT
>ML345964.1:0-21657 GCA_005239505.1 Nicotiana paniculata
TTTCACACTCGTTATGGGCATTATGAGTTCTTGGTGATGTCATTTGGGCTGACGAATGCCCCCACTGCTTTTATGGAGTTGATGGACCGAGTGTTCAGGCCTTATTTGGACTCATTTGTGATTGTTTTCATTGATGATATTTTGATATACTCTCGCAGCCGAGAGGAGCATGAGCAGCACCTTAGAGTTGTCCTCCTGACTCTGAGGGATAGTTAGTTGTATGCCAAATTCTCCAAGTGTGAGTTTTGGTTGAGTTCAGTTGCATTTATAGGCCATGTGGTATCGTCATAGGGTGTTCAGGTGGATCCCAAGAAGATTTCAGCAGTCAGAGATTGGCCTAGACCCACCTCAGCTACAGAGATCCGGAGTTTCTTGGGCTTAGCAGGTTATTATCGCCGGTTTGTGGAGGGATTTTCATCCATTGCAGCCCCGATGACCAGGTTGACTCAGAAGAGTGCCCAGTTCAGGTGGTCTGATGAGTGTGAGGCGAGCTTTCAGAAGCTCAAGACAGCCTTGACCACGACACCAGTGTTAGTTTTGCCCACAGGTTCAGGATCGTATACCGTGTATTGTGATGCTTCACGGGTTGGGCTTGGTGCAGTGTTGATGCAGGATGGCAAGGTTATAGCCTATGCTTCTCGTTAGTTGAAGGTACATGAGAAGATCTATCCAGTTCATGACTTGGAGTTAGCAGCTATTGTGCATGCATTGAAGATTTGGAGGCATTACTTGTATGGTGTGCCATATGAGGTGTTCACGTTTCATAAGAGCTTACAGTATTTGTTTAAACAGAAGGAGTTAACATGAGACAGAGGAGATGGCTAGAGTTGGTGAAGGATTATGATATTACCATTCTTTATCATCCGGAGAAGGCCAATGTGGTGGAAGATGCTTTGAGCCAGAAGTCAGCTAGTATGGGTAGTCTTGCCTATTTATCAGTCGGAGAGCGACCTCTTGCTTTGGATGTTCAGGCGTTAGCCAACCGATTTGTGAGATTGGAGGTTTNTGACTTGGAGTTAGCAGCTATTGTGCATGCATTGAAGATTTGGAGGCATTACTTGTATGGTGTGCCATATGAGGTGTTCACGTTTCATAAGAGCTTACAGTATTTGTTTAAACAGAAGGAGTTAACATGAGACAGAGGAGATGGCTAGAGTTGGTGAAGGATTATGATATTACCATTCTTTATCATCCGGAGAAGGCCAATGTGGTGGAAGATGCTTTGAGCCAGAAGTCAGCTAGTATGGGTAGTCTTGCCTATTTATCAGTCGGAGAGCGACCTCTTGCTTTGGATGTTCAGGCGTTAGCCAACCGATTTGTGATATTGGAGGTTTTTGAGACTGGTAGTGTTTTGGCCCATACCGTAACCCGTTATTCTTTGTATGACCGTATTCGGGCCAGGCAGTATGATGATCGCCATTTATGTGTTCTTAGAGATAGAGTCAGGCACGGAGATTCCAAGCAGGTTATGGTTGATGTTGAGGGAGTTTTGAGGATGCAAGGACGGATTTGTGTACCTAATGTGGATGGTATTCATGAGTTGATACTACAGGAGGCCCATAGTTCCCGATATTCCATTCACTCGGGCGCCGCAAAGATGTACCAGGACTTGCGGCAGCATTATTGGTGGCGTAGAATGAAGAAGGATATTGTAGCTTATGTAGCTCGGTGCTTGAATTATCAGCAAGTTAAGTACGAGCACCAGAGACCCGGTGGTCTGATGCAGCAGATTCAGCTTCCCAAGTGGAAGTGGGAGCGTATCACCGTGGACTTTGTAGTTGGACTCCCACGGACTCAGAGGATGTTTGATGCAGTATGGGTCGTTGTGGATAGACTAACCAAGTCAGCGCACTTCATTCCAGTATCAATGTCGTATTCGGCAGAGAAGTTAGCAAGGATCTATATGAGAGAGATTGTTAGACTGCATGGTGTGCCCATATCCATTATATCAGACCGAGGTACTCAGTTTACCTCCCATTTCTGGAGAGTATTTCAGCGAGAGTTGGGCACACAGATTGATTTGAGCACAGCATTTCATCCTCCGACGGACGAGCAGTCCGAGCGTTCTATTCAGATTTTGGAGGATATGTTGCGAGCTTGTGTTGTTGACTTTGGTGGTTCATGGGACCAGTTCTTGCCTTTAGCTGAGTTTGCCTACAACAACAGCTATCAGTTGAGCATTCAGATGGCTCCGTATGAGGCATTGTATGGTAGACGGTCGGTCTCCAGTCGGATGGTTTCATCCGGGAGAGGCTAGATTATTGGGTTCTGAGTTAGTCCAGGATGCCTTGGACAAGGTGAAGATCATTCAGGATAGACTTCGTACAGCTCAGTCCAAGAAGAAGAATTATGTGGATCGCAGAGTTCGAGATTTGGCATTTATGATAGGCGACCGGGTATTTCTTCGAGTGTCGCCCATGAAGGGCGTGATGAGATTCGAAAAGAAGGGAAAGTTGAGCCTAGGTACATTGGTCCATTTGAGATTCTAGACAAGGTAGGAGAGGTGGCCTACAGACTTGCCTTGCCACCTAGTTTGTCAGTCGTGCATCTGGTATTTCACGTGTCTATGCTCCGGAGGTACATTGGGACCCATCTCATGTACTTGAATTCAGTGGTGTCCAACTAGACAAGGATTTGTTTTATGAGGAGGAGCCAGAAGCCATATTAGATCGGCAGGTTCGACAGTTAAGATCGAGGCTCGGACCAAAACCACATCACCCATTCACCCACGACCCTGAATTTGGACCAAGCGGGCCCGGAGTCGAATTTTGTTATTTTTGGAAGAATGCATGGAAATGGGTAATTAGGCTATGTAATTGAATTATTGAACCCTTATTGATATACTTGAGTTAATTATGTCTAGATAATACTATTCTGGAGTTGAATTCTAAAGGAAAGGCGGTGTTAGAGGGTTGATTGATATTTTTTGGACCCGAGGTAAGTGTTTGGTCTAACCTTAGCTTGAGGGAATAGGAGTTGAGTCTTATTTGCTACTTGCTAATTGTCAAATACTATATATAGGCATGGTGACGAGTATCTATACATTAGTGTCTAGCATGACCGTGAGTCTTTATATTGAGAATATTCTGATTTATTGTAACTTCCATGCTTAATTGATGATTTCTATATGTTGTAAAGAGCATGTGAAGGGAATTGTGATCTTTAAACTTCGAGGAGCATTGGCTCGAGTTGTAACACGAACGGTGAATATATATGAGATAATTGAATCCTTTGGAGCATTGGCTCAAGTGATAGAGTAAATTATGAAATGAAAGTGAAAGAAAGAGAAAGAGTTATTAAAATATACCCTTGCCAGGCCATTGTTGCTGTAGTGGTTATCTCCCTTGCTGGGATGTTGAGATTACTGTTATTGTTCCCTTGCCGGGATTTCTATTTCTATTATGTTTACTCCCTTGCCCTTGTTTGTGATTGTTGTTTGGGTGAGGAAGAGCGTTAAAAGCACGAAGGGTAATGTCGTGCATTGTTTTCTATTGTGAGGAAGAGTGTTAAAGCATGAAGGGTGATGTCGTGCATTGTTTGATATTGTGAGGAAAGAGTGTAAAGCACGAAGGGTGATGTCGTGCCGTACGATGTACCATTCCATACCGATATTCATTGATTATACTATGAGAAAAGAGAGTAAAAGCACGAAAGGTGATGTCGTGCCATGATTTACATTGATTACATTATACATTGCATAGTGAGGACGAGAGTAAAAGCACGAAGAGTGATGTCGTGCCATGACTTATATTGATTACATTATACATTGCATAGTGAGGACAAGAGTAAAAGCACGAAGGATGATGTCGTGCAAGCTTGTGATTTCTGGTCCTTATTGATTTATGGCCTTGTTGTTCTTTCTTTATTTAAGATTTCTTATATGAAACTGTTATCTCCCCACAGCATGTTCCCCTTCCCTTATTGATTGATTACTTCCTGTATTTCTTTTCTGTTGTATACATATATACTCGAATTGCACAGGTTTACTTGGTAGTCTGGTTCTAGCCTCGTCACTACTTCACCGAGGTTAGGCTAGGCACTTACCAGTACATGGGGTCGGTTGTACTGATGCTACACCTGCACTTCTTTATGTTGTGCAGATTACGCAGCCGGACCCGGAGGACATCATTAGTGGGAGTGTCTTCCAGCTTATCCTAGAGGCTTCAAGGTATACCCGCTGGCGTTCGTGGGCCTTGGCGTCTCTCCCATCCCTATTTCTTCATTTCTGTCTTGTTTTTCCTCTAATTTCAGAGACAGCCATGTGTTTCCTTTCAGACTTTGTATTTAGCACTCTTGTAGACAGTTCGTGAGTTTGTGACTCCAAGTTTTGGGAAAATTATACGTCAATGTATTATGTTGTCTTTACTTAGTTTTGAAACCATATTTATTTATTTCCGTTGTTAAGTTATGAACTGTTTTTATCTTATTCTTTCAAATCGACGTTATCATGTTAGTTTAACTGTACACGTTGGCTTGTCTAGCGGGTTCAACGTTAGACGCCATCACGGCCCGATGGTGGGATTTCGGGGCGTGACAGGGGCGCAGGTGCATAGTTAGCTTGAGTTGAGGGAAGCCGCAGATGCGGAGGTTTGGTCGCACCTGCGGAATCGCAGGTGCAAGTGTTGGATCGTAGGTGCGAAAAATGGCCTGGGCAGAATGTTTTAAAACCATGAATTGTTGGCCATTTCTTCATTTCTTGGCATGGGCGATTTTGGGAGGCCTCAAGAGAGGATTTCTTCATGCAATGATAGGTAAGTAACTCCTTCATGTTTTTAAGATTAATACAAGTTATATGCATGGATTAAACATGAAAGATTGTGAAAAATTGGGAAATTTTGAGAAAACCTAGAAATGGTAATTTAGATTTTTAGCCACGAATTTGAGCGTGGAATTTAGAGTAAATTGTATAATTGAACTAGTAAATCTATCGGTAGAATTTATCTTTGAGAAATTTTGAATTCCGGGCACGTGGGCCCGAGGGCATTTTGGTCAATTCACTAAGCGGGGTTGGGAAATTATATAATTTGGTATTGTTGCAAATATTAGAGTATATTTTCATTGGTTTGTCGTGATTTAGATAGTTTTGGGGGCGTTGTGCATCCGTTGGAGTCGTCGGAAGTGCTTGGAAGCCGGTTATGGAATTTCGGAGCGAGGTAAGTCTCCTTTCTAACTTTGTGAGAGGGAATTGTCCCCTAGGTGAATTAATTTAGTATGTGCTATTATCTTCGGGGGATACGTACGCACGAGGTGATGGGAGTCCGTGCGTAGCTACTATTATGCCATGTCCGGGTAGTCTAGGACCCACTAGCATGCCTTACGTGTTGTACATGTGATCCTGCCTGTACTATTAAACTGCTAATATAATCGAAATCGTAATTGAATATCTAAAAGAAAACTAGAGTTCATTTCTTAATCATCTAGAAAGAAAATTGATTCCTCCGTGGATAATTGTATACCTGGTAGGGTTATATTATGGAATATCATTAAACTTGACAAATGAGGTTCAAAACAAAGTTTTAAAAGCTATATTTCATGTTCCTTTAAGAAGAATTTTACCACTTTCCTGAGAAAAACTGCTTTCTTGATAAAAAATGTGGCCTTATTGTGTGAACATGTGTAACTTTGGGTGCCTGAGTCGCATGTATGATTCGCGAGCAGGACGACCCCGTATTTGTGTGTATTCATATGAGCATCTGAGTCGCAAGTATGATTCGTGAGCAGGCTAGCCTTATTATTTTATGTATAACCGCGTTGCATGATCGATTCGCGAGCGGGGCAGATAGATGCATCTATGGTTCGAGTCGTTCGACCCTCGGCAGTGCACAGTTTATTATTGTTGGTCCGTGTCGTTCGACCCTCGGCATTGCTTGCGCATGATATTTACTGCGTATTTGCTGTGATTTTGCCTGATTACTGGCCTGAAATTTTAAGTTGTCAACTGAAATGACAGAGATTTAAAGTTATTAAAGATTTGGAAGAAGTTGTTCCTTCCGGTTGATTATTTGTTATTTGATCAAATCACCCATGTTGATTAATTGATATTAATATGATGAAGATTTAAAATGTTAAATGTGGAAAGAGTTGATATTATTTATTCTCGATTTTAATAAATTGCCTATGATAATCATGCTTAGCGTCACACTTGAATACACTAAATTGACCTTTAGCAAGTGTCTAATTTGACCTCTCGTCACTACCTCTCTGAGGTTAGGCGGGCGACTTACTGAGTACACGTTATTTTCGTACTCATGCTACTCTTGCTGTGCATTTTTTATTGCACAGGTACTTTCATAGCGATGTGGAGGATTTGGAGACTTAGGCGAGCTGCATCATCCAGAGGCGATCCGCAGCTGTCAGATTCTCCCTCATATTGTATTACATTATTTTAATTTTCTTGTCCACTTGTATTTCGGACAAGCTTTGTAAAAATTGTAAAATTCTTAGAAATTGCTCATGTACTTGTGACACCAGGTTCTGGGATGTGTTGGGATATATTTTCTAAAATAGAATATTCAAACCATTGTTTTACTTAACGGATTTTATTCAGTTAATACGTAATAAAGTGAAAGGAAATGATTTTTCATAAATGTTAAAACAAAAAATTCTTTCAATTAATTAATGATTGGCTTGCCTGATAATGATGTCCAGCGCCATCACGGTCTTAGGGATTTTGGGTCGTGACACAGGATTTCTCTATGATAATAGATCAGATTGTACCAATATCAGCCCTTTTTCTTCCATTTATTCCTAATCCAAGGAAAAAATTTAACAATCTCTTAACCAACTTCAAGGTACTATTCATACGCTATTAAGTAGAAATAAGGAATATCATTCGTTGATAATTTTGTCAGCAGCCAATCGTTCTCGAATGGAGCCATTCAAGGATGTAAAATATCACAGTGTGATAAAAGAATCAATTAAAAGAGATCTTCTAATTCCAATTAGGAATTCATTGGGCCCTTTAGGAACATCCCTTCCAATTGGTAATTCTATTTCATCTTACCATTTAATAACTCATAATGAGATATTATAAGTTATAACTAACCATTTGCAACTTGACAATTTAAAATAGACTTTTCAAGTGATTAAATTTAAATATTATTTAACGGATGAAAATAGAATTTTTTTTAATCTGGTCCATGTCGTAACACTATTTTTAATCCATTCAATTTGAATTGGTATTTTTTCCATCACAATTATTGTGAAGAGACATCTCTAATAATTAGTCTTGGACAATTTAATTGTGCAATTTTATGTACAACCAAAAATGGACGCCCCCCCCCCCCCACCAAACCGAGTCAAGTTATACTTGTTCAAGTTGACTCGATAGTAATACGATCAGCTAAGCGTGCCGTTATTGGGAAACTCTTTGGAAGGAGATACATTAGTAATTAGTTACATTTATACATGAAAAATCGAGATTTGGTGATACAACACAACGTCTTCCAAAAGTAGAACAAGTGTTAGAAGTGCGTTCGATGGAATCAATATCCATGAATCTAGAAAAGAGGATTGAGGATTGGAACAAATGTATAACAAGAATTCTTGGAATTCCTTGGGGCCAAATCTGTTTGGTTAATAAAATCTAACAGGTTTATTGCTCTCAGAGGGTGCGGTCGTGCGGATTCATAATAGGCATATAGAAATTATTGTAGGTCAAATAACATTAAAAGTGTTGGTTTGAGAAGATGGAATGATATTAAAAAAGCTGTCCTCAATTATGCAAAGATTGTACCATTAGCAAATAACATAATTCATGCATAAACCTAATATCAGCATCCTTCCTCCATAGAAAATGCAAAGTTACTTTGCCTGCTACTAGAGATAAACTGATTTAAAAATGCCAGCAATCAATGCATCTTAACCGTTCCAGCACTCTTGCGCCATGACCAAGAATCAGATGGTGATTTTGGCAAAGGTGGAAGTAACAAGGCTTTTCGGTATAGGCCAAATGGCCATCCTTCACAATGAGAGAATTCCTGAATAACAGAATGCCTCCAGAGATCTTGGAAGTCAATCCTGTCTAAGCTTGAACAACGAGAAAAGATTGTTTTAGCTGTGACAAATGCCTCAAAACTTGTAGAACTTGAGCAGGGAGAAAGACGACTAGCAACAGAGTGAAAATCTTCGCTTTCTTCCTTTTCTTGATCTTCATTGTCCTCCTCCTTTTGTCTTAATCTTGCAGATATGAATAAATCTCCTGTTGTTGGAGAGAAAGCCCAGGTAAACTTTTCAGTTGAGTTGTTTGTCTTTCTTCTGCATTTCAACTCCATGTATTTACTTATCACTGCTGATATAAATACCTGATGATAAAACCGCGAAACAGCATTCAGAAAATATGAGTAAATCAGAAGCTAATAGCATTGAACTTAGAAGAATTACACATGGCTGCTTTAAATAAGTACTTCATCTTCATTATCATAGTCGCAAATTGGATCATCTTCTTCTGAACTTGAATGTGAACTTTTCCGAAAGGAATGACAGTTGGAAAATGCATCCTTGAGGGTTGAGGCAAGGAATTTGAATCTCTTGGAAGTATTTGGAGAGTCTTGATTAAAAGAGAATCCCATGCTTTTAGAAGAAGAGTTGCTGAAATTTCTTGATAAGAGTTGTAGGTGAAAAGTTACCCCGAACAGAAGTAAATTTTTTGTTAGTCATCTAACTCATCTCTCTTTTGATTTCCCATTTGAAATGAGGTTTTAATCTTTAAAGTGAAGACTTCAGCAGAGGAACCTGCAAGGTATTTCTGAAGCGAAAGCAATGGACAATGAATTTCTTATTGCATACAACTATACAAGTAACTTGGTGTTTCCCTGTCATGGGCAAGATGCTAAA
This sequence comes from Nicotiana paniculata, assembly GCA_005239505.1. NCBI lineage: Eukaryota > Viridiplantae > Streptophyta > Magnoliopsida > Solanales > Solanaceae > Nicotiana > Nicotiana paniculata. The sequence goes on from ML345964.1 coordinate 8,836, forward strand.
TTTGTGGTGAATTGCTTTCACTTCAGCCTGAAGTTAAGGGTGAAAAAGGACATGGTGCCAAACAATGACCACTTGCAGATCCTTTCGTATTTCTTGACAGGAATACGGTATAAGAGATAATATTGAACCAGACATGTCTACACAATGGTTTATACAACTTAGTAAAAATGTTGGTTTGGTTAAAAGACTATTTGACATGAATATTAAACTCAATATGTCCTTTTTCATGCCCTTTCCGGAAACGCCCGCTTTAAAACTGTACGCCTAGGAGGTAAGAGTTGAGAACAAAGTGATGAATATGTGCCTAACTCGCGAAAATTTGCCGAATAATTCAAGCTAAATCTTGAAGAAAGCTAAAAAGCGTTGATTAATGAGCCGGTCGTAGTAGTAGTCCGTCAGGTAAAGAGACCAAGCCAATGGTGCTCAACTGGTTTTTTCGGATGAGCAGCTATGTTCGGACTGAGACACGACTCGACTCCATGGGGTCAGTTGTTGGAAATCTTGGGCAACATCAAAAGTTTCATTAGTTATTTTAGAATACAATACAATTACTAGACACAACAATTGTGGACCAGGTTCTTTTTGCAACTGGCAACTGTATGTTCTACGTTTTTCCGTTGTAGCATTTCCTGTAAAAACTTAGCCCAGTTGCTACAACATATTACTTCAACAAAATTTGAAGAATAACAAGGCTAAGTTCCTGCTATACGCGAGATTTGGGGAAGGGTAGAACAATATTGGATCTTATGCATACAGCCTTTTTTTGCATTTCTGAAAGCTTGAACCCATGACACAACAAGTTTGAATCTTCTTAATAAAGGATCCAAAAGGTAGTAGCAGAAGTAAAGGAACTGATTCAAATGCTTAAACTATAGACCACCTTTGCAAGGATAATGAGGAACATAAAGTAAACAGCGTTATATTCTTAATTGACACTACTTTAAACTAAAGCATTTTAATGTTAGAAGAGGGAAGACTGAGTCCTACTTTAAAATCACGTGTCTTTAATTATGCTACTCATCCTTCTTAGAGACCCTTAATAAGTCAACTGTTTTAAGGTCTCGCATGCCATTTTTATGCCATTAACCAAAGTAAGACGCATTAAGCAACTGACCTTCTTAGGCCTCATTTGTTTTTTTTTTTTATGATTAAGCGTTTGAATTTGAATACACGTCTCAATATTAATACATTTGAATATCAAAATGTGTATTAAGATTAAGATATTTGAATTTGAATACACATTTGCATGTTAAGATGTGTATTAAGATTTGAATACTAAATGATTAAGACTGTTTGATTTTTAACATCTGAATGTATAATTTACCTTTATTTGAAATTAATAAACATAAAATTCAAACAAAATACTAATTAATCTAATATTCCATCAATAAAATATATAATTTTTTAAAATATGATAGTTGTTGGCGGTGATGGCTAACGGTAGTCCTTGTGAATGCCGACAAAAACGGTGGCTGATGGTAGATTTGGTTGATTGTGGTAGTTTAGAGTAGTAGTTAGTGGTGATTGATAGTGGTAGCTATTATGAATGAGGATGGTGGTTGTGGGTGGTGATAATTAATAATGGCGGGTGGTGGTGATGATAGTTGTGATTGAGGAAGATGGTGGGGGTGGTGGTCAGTGGTGGAGCCACATTGAAGCTAGGGGTGTCAAGCGACACCCCTTCGCCGGAAAATTACACTATTTTGCTAGATAATTTTTTCTTATTTTATGTATATTAATATACGTTGACTCCCCTTGCCTTTTCGATATATCTAATCATTTATATTTTGACACCCCTTGATGAAAATTCTGGATGCCAACTATGGTTGTTAATGGTGATGGGGTGGTTAGTTGTGGTAGTTGAGGTGGATGAGCGTTGGTTGTCGTTGAGAATGTTGTTGGTGCTAGTGTTGGGGATGACGGATGGTGGTAGTCGACAATGGTGACGACTATGATTGAAGATGATGGCGGTGGTGGTTGAGTATGGTGGTGGTGAGTGGCATGGTGGTAGTTGATAATGGTAGACGGTGCTGGCAATTAATAATGAATATAGATGATAGCATCTTAATGAAATTAAAGATCCGTTTAGCTATAAATTTTGCCCAAATAAATTTGAGTTTTATTTGGCAAACACATGTTTGGCCATAGATTTTGTTTACATTTTGGCAAAATCTCAAATCCCAAATAAATATCACAATTAAATTTTTTAAAAATTGCCCCAAACTTTTGTATTTTATAAAAGAGCCCACCATTTATTATTTGTAACAATGTTACTTCGTCTTCTCGGTCATCTGATAGTCAATCATGTAGTTCATTATAAAAATGATAATTTTGTACGAAATTTATTTATGTTCAAGACTATGGTTTGCAATAATATAATGAATGTTACTGATAATGGTATTGTTGTGTATTTGTGATAATTTTTAGAACTTGTGGGTATAAGTCATGTTTCAAGTTTTTCCAAAATAAATTTGGGAGATACGTTTTGAAAACTTATGTCCAAACACATTTTCATCTTCAAACCAAACTTCACCAAAATCAGATTTTTCAAAACAAATTTGAGAATCTATGGCCAAACGCTAGCTAAGTCTATCATAATCATATAGACCTATTTAGACCTATTAAGTTGTGAAGTAAAAAAAAAAAACACTTAACGATTAAGATTTGAATAATTAAGATACATACTTAAATAACAAACACACTTAACATATGAGATCTGAATTTAGATCTCCATTAAGTGCAAACAAATGAAGCCTTAAATACCTTAAGTCAATTGGTCTAAGTACTAAATTGAATAAGGATATAAATAACAGAAAGTGGCTCTGCCATGTAGCCCACCAACCATTTCAGAAGTAACCAAAAAAAAAGGCACAAGAAATTTCAGACTTCCGATTTTCCCTTGTCATTTCAATTTCCAAAAATTTTGCAAAAGTATTGTAGAGAATAATGTTTACCAACTAGTCACAATTACAAGTAAAAATCTCTGTGAAGCCTAGTATCGCCATTAATCAGTAGGCGAACTTTAAGTGAGCAAGATCCACAAGGAAGCACAATGGAAGCTGGCAAAGATTTAGATGTCAGCAAAGAGACTGTACACCCTTCTCTGGATATTGAACAACCTGTGTCAGCCAATTCTAAAGAATCAATAAAGTAGTAGTCACCACATCTACAAGGATAAGAAAGCTCTATAATATCACCAGAATCTTCAACTGTAAGGTCCTCTAAGCTAACATCTTCGGCAATTGCTACATCCTGTCTCAAAGCTAGCAATTCACCGTCATAAAGTGCACGTGACCTCGGGTTGCCAAGGGCTTCCCAAGCTCTCTGTATCTCCAAAAATTTGTTTTCTGTCAGACTCTCAGAATTGGATGTTTCTGATGGCTTTTGCTGCTTGTCTGGATGAAAACAAAGTATGGCTGACCGATAGGCTTTACGGATTTCTTCAAAATCTGTATCTTCCTTCACACCTAGGATCTCATAGTGAGTCTTATGAATGAAGTTGCTGCTCGAAATCATGGCACCCTGTATCGAAAAAACTTTACTGCAAATCCACCCCCAAAAAAAAAAGGAAAAAGAAAAGTAGGAGGAAAATTTCTGGTGAGGACCAACAATCTACTTTTGACAAGAATCAATAAGATTGCATGCACAGAATTAGATCGCATACAAAAAAATTTGAACTTTATTCTGATAACCGCAAAATCTATTTTTTCCCAACTTCGAAATTGTGATGGATAATGTGTCCGCCCTCTACCCTTCTCCACTTAAAAATCGAACTTGCCTCACTAGCTAAGATTCAAACTAATAATGCGCACCTACCACATATCGCACACTGTATTACCTTTGTCATTGAACCAAAAAGCACTGGGGCAAGTTCAAAAACAATAAAAGACGAGCTTTGGGGTTTTTTCCCAATTGAGCTGCAGGACTTAAACTCACATCCTTCAGTATGCCTCTCACTCAATTCACTCCCTACCCATGGAGAAGAAATAAAAAAGACGACGAGCAGGGAAGAACGTCAGTAGGACGCTTGACTGCTGACCATCAAACAGACACACAAATTACTAGACTGTCTAGCTTGCTGTTACAATGTGCGTCCTAGGCCCTTATTGTTTCTATGCAGCCCAGTTCATCTATCAGAAAGAGAGAATTTTAGCAGTGAACCAATGTGCAAACATCTAAAACAACTTAGCACCATAGAAGCATGAATAAACACTTAGCAGCCAACAGAAGCATGATTACTGTAATGAGGTTTCCAATTATCTGAGGCTACAATAGAAATGAAATTAGACAGATAATTTGAGTGAGTGAGGCCTGGTATCCTAGGCTACAGCATTTTGCTTGACTTGGCATGCATGAAGAAACAAAATTCAACAACAAAGAATGCGCCAAGAAATGCAAGCACGGTACTCCCTTATGCATAAAGATCAGGCACCAATCAATAATACTCATTACAAGATTGAGAAAGTTTATAGCTAACTTCAGATCAGTTGCCTTTACATGGCACTGAGAAGTAAAATGCTCTGCGTTTTAATCTGGCGATCTTATAACGATGGACTAAATTTAACAAAGCAACACCAACTACAAATTGCCAGATTTGCCGTATGCTACAATATCAGCATTTTGAAGTAAGGATCTAGGAGGAGTCAACAATCAGTGCCAGGACAATCTTATATTTCAGAGCTAGCAAGTAATTGACAGAGGGTATGACCTTAAGCATGCGAGATCACTTACAAGGGAATACCTTGGTATTAAGTGGAGAAAGGTCAGGAGCAGCTATATGCAATTAGGTTTCACGGTCACCTTAAGTGCCTTCTCTTCTTTCAGTGTTTGCAGAGTAATTGACCAATAAGAGAGGATGGAAAATATGATAAACAGGAAGTTCAAACAAAGTTCCCCGAAGCTGAATAACCAAAGGGAACCATGCTTAAAATTTTCCTTCTGCTTTAGTCTTCTTTCATCACAAGGACCAGAGGCATCATCGCCATATTAGCCTAAACCACGACAATATTTCATCTCCCAAACTTTTTAACTTCATTAGTGAGTTCCCACATACACCCTATAAATATACCATCAAATTCCAGTTTTGAGATATCACATCAACCGTATCATCACTAATCCTAAGTTATCACGGGACCCGAGATATATTGATTCAAGAAGTTCTCTTTTTTCTTTTTTTGTAAACAGATTTCGCTCATCAAGTTCTTGTTTGACTGCCACTGTCAGAACCCCCACAATGTTCTTCCCTTGGGGTTAATATGTGATGGCTACCGGATCTAGACATCAAGAGTGACTCTGTATCAAGTAAGTTGAAAATACTACTACTCCATATTTACTGCTTTAAAAAATGACCCTTTTTTTTCCGCATAAACTTTATTCATGTTATAGTTCACAAAACTCAGCAGACAAATGAAACCCGTTGAACAAACAAAAAAAGAGAAAGGAGACTAATCCACAGCTAAAATTATCATCTGAATAACAATACAATTTAGTACAACCTTTAAATTTTCATTAAGTAATCACCTTTACTGCAAAAACTAGGCGAAAACAAAGTACCAAAAAGTGGACTACGAAATTACCTAAAATGGGTATTCAAATTTCACGGCCGGATCCGGTAACGGCGACGGTGGGTCCTTATTGCAGCGGCAGAAAATCTCAGGAGAGACGCTAGAGAAATTGGGATGCTGAAGAGTGAAGACAGAGTTCGGTCCTTTATTTTCCACACCAGAGTGGGTCTATTTACGGGTGTTTTCCCCAATTAATAGGGAAAAGAGGGTGTATTTAAGCAAAATGAGAGTGTTTGGCTTAGCTTTTAAGCCTGTCAAAAACTCGCTAATAAGTATTTTTCGGCTTATCTATATATTTAGTAAAGTACTTATAAGTCAAGTATTTATAAGTTATAAATAAGCCATAAGCTGGTCATCCCAACTTATGAATTTTTAGTTCATAAGCATTTTAAGTTTGACCAATATTTTTACTATTTTATTCTTAAAATATTTTTTAGAACAAAACTCCGACATTGATAATTACTATTTCAAATATTTTTTCAACCTAAACCCTCCCTCTCCCCTCTTCAAGTCTACAATTCTCATTGATTATTTAAGATAAGCAAATTCGCTATTCCTTTGCATATTTGTATCAATGTAATTGTGTATTAATCTTGAAGTGTATGTAATAAATAAGGACATATTAAATTTTTTATGTATTGCTTTCTAAGTGTTGTGGTGATAAAGACAATGTTTGATTCTCTTCCAATATTTTGTCCTATTTAGGTTTATTTTTTACTGAGAAACTTTTGTCAATTTATTAATTATTTTAACTTATGATTATATGCTTATCATAAAATAAATTATATTTATCATAAAAATTATCTTATCTAAGCATAATTATATTTCAAATAAAATGACAAATAGAGTTTTTTGTATTTGAATCGATTTGGAATCGAAAATTTTGAAGAAATTACGCCCTTATAAGTGTAAACAGTTCTAAGGTTATTTAAGTCATTTTAACAGAAAAAGAGTTTATCAACACTTTTTTATCAAATACTGCAACAACTTATTATCAATTTCAGCACTTGTATCCAAACACGTAATTGCTTATTTATTAAATCAGTTTTAGCACTTAAAAGTACTTTTCAACCTCTAATGTTCATCAGCTACTTCAAATCAGTTAATCCAAACGAGCTCTATCAATTCATCCTTGGCAAATAAAAATCTTATTTGAAAACAGATTTTGGTTTTGTTTCTATTTTGGATACCAAAAATATTTGGTTTTATGAAAATTGATTCGGTTGGTTTCTTTAAATTTCTTAGAATTATTTTGAGAACAAACAAATTATTTGTTCAGAAACAAAAGTTAACAATAATAGCATTGTTTATATCCTTTTAAATAAATTTACATAGTTAAAAACTACAGAGAATTACTACAAATCATAAACTTTTATAGTTAAAAATATTTAGAAACGTTTAAGAGAATATAGTCAAAGAAAATAAAATGTTTGGTATTGGAATAGCAATGGTGTCATTCTTTTTAAAATAGGATTATAAATTATTTTCTCTTAGAATTTAAAAAGTTTTTAATCTATACTATATTAAAAGCACGAAGGTCCTTAACGAAATGTCGTTCGCTTTTTTTATCCTTTTAAAAATAATGGACAAAATAGTAATTTAAATATTTTTCTAATATGTAGAACTTCCGAATCAAATAAAATATTGTTTATTAATCTTTCCTTTTTTGAAATATATAAGACTCATAGCTAAAATTGGTTATAAAATTTTTCCTTTTAAAATTAATAGAAATTTTAATATTTAGAATTTCAAAATAAAGATAGTCCGAAAGAACTAGGAATATGTTTTCTTTTCCTTCTATTTTTCTTACGGCAATTCCCTTTCAAATATGTTTAGGCATTCATTCTTTTTATAGGTAATAACTTAGAATTTTAAGGGATGGTGAGTGTTTATACTTAATAAATATTTTATTAAATATATTTTTATATCTTACTTAAGAAGATAAAACATTATCTATATTTTCTATATTATAATAAAATTAAAAATCCCCAATGCAAAAAAATAAATAAATTATTCTTTTAATATTAAGATATAAATTGTGAATATGTCGACCAAACTCTAACTCTATGGCAATTAACTTCATATAATCTACTCCATAAATTTTTAGGTTGTTCGGTTCCTTAAAAACAATTACTTTTTGTTAGGTTTATTTTTAGAATTTCAGTCGTTATTTTTACAATTTCAGAGTATTTGTTTTTCAAGTGACATATATAAATAACGAAATAGTAACAAAAAATAATTCTTCCAAATCATACAGATTGATGATTCCAAAGCCAAACTCCTGTTGTTTTCGAATAAATAATAATATTGGCTCTTATAAGTTCTAGATATATTTAGGTTACATACTTATTATGGTGTAACGTAACTGTATGTCTTTTTGTTTAACATGAAAGACATACTTATAATGACGGCCGAATAAATATTTTACCAGTTTCGGATAAGTAATATATTTATATAAGTTCAATTTTACTTGACTTTGATTCCTAAATACTAAAAATTTCATATAATTTAAATAAGAAAAGATTTAATCTCCAAACTAAAGGCACAAAGGAGACTAGTCTTAAATAGTAGGAAAGTAACTTAGATTACAAGTCAGTCCAATATAAATTCTATTTTCAAAAAATAAAAAAGACAAATAATATTTTATTAAGGGTTTCGTGCTTTTAATTACCCCATATTAATTAATATTAAAATTTAAAACATGAAAATTATATTTAATTAATGTGTTTGAGTATAAATTCCTAATACTAATAATAATATTAATAATTGGTGGTCTTATTTATCTAACTCAATAAGAAAAACTCAATACACACCTTAAAACTAAAATTCCTAATTGATGAACTTCATAATTTCTTAAGAACTAAAATTAATGGAAGGGAAAGATAAGGTGAGATAGAAAAATGACGTACCATCCTTTAAAACTAAACTTCCTTAAAAATTTTATCATGAAGAATGTGAAATAGCACCAAAGAAATTCTACAATGATTATTTTTTATGACACAAAGAGAATTATTTACTCGAAATAATGAAACTAATAAAAATCCGACCTGATGCAAGGACGACAATTTCTAATATTTGATTCTTAAATGACAAAATTTAAAAAATCATGCAATATATATATATAATACATTCAATTAAAAATCGGATTTATTTTTTTCTACAAAATATGAGCAACTTGACCTGACATAACAATTAGCAATCTAAATATAAAACATAGTTTAAACATTATCTTGAATTAATAAGATTTTTAGTTGGTATGATCAATTATAATGCCTAATCAATTTTCTGTTACGAAATACATAACCCAAACAACCAACACAAAAGTTAGAAATAATTAAATTTTAAATTTATAATTGTATGAGAGATATTGTTAACGAAAAATCGCAATTGGTAGCTTCTTAATTTGCAATTGTATGTGAAGAATACACTGTAGACAATAAATTGTATCGAGAAAATAAAATCAAGACCGAAAATATCGCAATAATCGTAGTATTTGATTTCAAGTAATTTGAGTGTACAATCTCTAAGAATCCTCTGATTCTTCTTTTCAATAGTAAATAAATTCAAGGGCCTTTGAGCTTGATCTTGAATCTATATTTGTTGTTACGAACGATGATCTTGAATTCAACTGGCACGAACTTTGATTTGAACTCGTACTCCTTGAATCTTGACTTGTTCTTCGTTCTTGAGCTTGAACTTGATTTGTTCTTTGTTCTTGAGCTTGAACTTGTGGAGGAATTTGCAACGTTTGATCCACGAGCTCTTTCTTACTTCTTGTTATAACTTCTGGTCCCTTTTCTGAGTTATGAAGACCCTTATTTATAGTTGTGGAAGGGAAGAGTTATGATAAGAACAAATTGTTTCCGACCAATCAAATTAAAGTGTGACATGGCCGCATTTGATTGGCCAGAACATGTCACTTGCACACGTGGCGTGATTTTATTGGTCTTTTGGTGTGACTTGGCATGCTTTGTCATTTTGACATGTGGCATGATCATATTGGCCCTTCCGCTTGACTTGGCGTGCCACGTCATTTGACACGTGGGCATCAATTTGGGCCTCTAGGAAGATGAAATTTTGGGCTTAATGAAGTGGACTCATCATTTGTAGCCCAATAGATTATGACTTATTTATTAACCCATATGTGTTGGACTTATATAATTAATTCAGTTATATTAGCCCATAATATTTATTTGGACTAATATATCTTGAATTATAAAATATAATCTAAATTTTTTTATGAATTTAAAATTTATATGCCGACAAATGCCCCCTACTTCAAGATTTACTTTGAGGTAATAAACCTCAAGGCGAGGCTTGAAGTATTGATAAATGATCCTCGGATCAACTTACCTCAAAACAAGAACTTTTGTGGTTTATTTGTATTACATAAATTATGACAACTGCTTAAAATAATTTGACTATGAGACTTAAAAGTCAGTCTATTCCTTAAAGGAATAAAGCTAAGACAGGTTGATTAGGCACGTATTGGTACCTCATGGAAATACCACTTTCTCCGAAATTTAGAAAAGCATATTTCAATCATAATATCCACTAACACGTTGCATCTTAAATGCATCCACGTGATAACAATTTGTATCATTTTCAAAGTGCTCTCTTTGTTTAATGGAATTTGACGTCAATGTTTTACTTAGTTAAAGAGACAAACACGAATTATTGATTCCTTGTGGTCAACAAATACCGCCGGTCTAACTGATTCAAATTCTTTTCGGAAACGGATTATACCGATCCCACATCGAAAGTAACCCTTTGTCAGTTGCCATTCACCCTTTATATAAAGTCGTATGCTCGTATTTGTTAAGCATCAATTCGCAGTATTTGCAAGCCACTTGAGTCTATTTTTGTGGACTCGGAAGCATTAACGCGAAGGTAATTTCTTCTTCTTTTCTTGTACTTTTCTCCCTTTGTTATTTTTTTGTAGGTCAAACAAGGAGGATGTGTTCTTGTTTAACGAGATAATCCATGCATGAAAAAGACAGTCTTAGGATGTGAGGGGATGGGTACTCATCCCTACCCGAATTATCGGAGAGATTACTCTCAATGTGGCTAGACTACTGGGAGATTACACTCAAAATGACCTGACTATCGGAGAGATTACTCTCAATATGGCCCGACTACTGGAGAGATTACTCTCAAAATGTCCCGACTATCGGAGAGATTAATCTCAAAGTGGCCCGACTACTGGAGAGATTACTCTCAAAATGTCCCGACTATCAGAGAGATTACTCTCAATGTGACCCGACTACTAGAGAGATTACTCTCAAAATGGCCCGATTACCGGAGAGATTACTCTCAATGTGGCCCAACTACCGGAGAGATTACTCTCAATATGGCCCGACTACCGGAGAGATTACTCTCAATGTGACCTGACTACTGGAGTGATTACTCTCAATATGGCCCAACTACCGGAGAGATTACTCTCAATGTGGCCTGACTACTGGAGTGATTACTCTCAAAATGTCCCGACTACTGGAGAGATTACTCTCAATATGGCCTGACTACTAGAGAGACTACTCTCAATGTGGCCCGACTACTGGAGATATTACTCTCAATGTGGCCCAACTATCGGAGATATTTCTTGCGATGCGACCCGACTATCAGAGGCCATTTCATCCATTTAGACCTTTGTGTTCATTATAATATTTGGATTTTGATGACCCTTTTTTTTTTGCAGTCCGAAGAGATGGAAAATTTCAAAGACTATACTTCACCTTCCTCCAAACTTAGATATCTCCTAATCGATACGGAAGATGACATAGAACAAACCAAGCTTTTGGTTCACACCCCACAAGTTGGCCGGTATGCAGCCTTATGCCTTCTTTGAGGAACTCTCTTTATGTAGAAAACTGGACCTTGGAGCACAAGTCAACTTCTAATCCACTGTCCAAGATGTGATCTCTCCAAGCGCCAATCCATCGCCACGTAAACATTGATAGCACCTTTCTGAACTTAGGACGTCACGTAATTCAAAGCGAAGTACGTTGAGGAAACACAACAACAATTGAGGGTGAGTATCGTCATATTCCAGGATATTGGGAATGGGCTGAAGATGTACTTGGTGGAAGCCAACAAACCCTGAGTACAGCAAAGATTTATGATGTTGTCTATGCCTCACTTTTCACTTATGATCGAAACTCGAACATCTTGCAAGCATTTTGTGAAGCTTGGTTCCCCAAGACGAACATGCTTCTTACATCAGTTGGAGAACTATCTATCTCTATTTGGTACTTACATATCCTTGGAGGTCTGCCCATTGCGGGCTCTCCATATGAAGAAGTGGTACCTGAGACAAGAGAACTCATTGGTTTGGACGAAAAACACATAAGATTTATCCCCCGATCTTGCGAGTATTTATTTGTTGCCTTTCATCATCTTAAGGAAGGTATGGGTGCTAACAAAAAGGTCTCTTTCAGCAAGTGGACAAATTTTTGGTATAACAAAACTTTGATATATAAACCTGCCCCACTGGGAAAGGAAAAGAAATCTGCGCGCTTAAAGTCAACGCATAATCCTAACGGAATTATTCCCGAGACAACCAGGTGGTCGAGTGATCAAGAAGTTATATTCTCCAGGCTTAGGGTGAGGGCTGACAAGAAAGATGAAATGTATGTAGCAGCATTCTTATCAATTTGGCTATGTGCCTTTGTGTCTCCTAAGGCAGAAAACTCCATTCGTCCCGAGACTTTTAAGATGGCAAGCACGATGGCAGGCGGGGTAAAGATTAGCCTTGCGATCCCAGTTTTGGCGAGTATTTATCATGGTTTTAATAAGATTTCGTGTTCTTCTCAACTTGATCAGGTCAAAGTTTGTTTTCCCATTCATTGTGTTTACGGCTGGCTTGCACATTACCTCAAAACCCATTATCCACTTGCTAAGGGTCGTCTGTCCCTTTGATGGTGGCATACTCAAGAGAGGGAGCTGCGAGGTACTTTGACGAGAAGGATGCGAGAAAACGCATCCACACTGGGGAGTGTGAACAACTAATTTTTGACCACATCCAAATTCTACACTATTTTGCTGTAAATATTAATTTTAGGTCTAATTTTAATATTTTAAATTTTTATCTTACTCTTAATAGGTTTTATTTAAGAGAAATTAAAAACAAAAAAAATATTCACATTCTTAGAATATAAGATTTGTTCACATGTTTAAATAGAAGAATATATATACATACATATATATATGTCAACTTGGTTTCTTCTAATTTAAATGTAAGTTATAATAGTATTTTTTGTTG
>MDKI01102944.1:0-10101 GCA_005239505.1 Nicotiana paniculata
CCAGATTTATATTTGCAACGCCCGTTTAGTCTTTATAGAAGACATAGTTGAGCGTGATCAGGTCCCAGCATGAATTCCAGCAATTTTGATGCTTCTTTTGTGTCAACACACCTTAATAACCCCAAATCGGGAGACCTCCTATACAGGATTCCTCTGCTATGAAAGAAATTGTTGGACAATCTCCGAAGTGTGCGTTTCTGAGTGGAATTTGCAAGCTCGGGGTATTCTCCTTTTGCCAAGTACTCATCGATGTCATGAAACCAAGGATTTCCATTTGCTTGTTCTTCAACATGGGCTCAGTAAGTTGGCTGATTATGGATCTCTACAGGAATAAGGTCAATGAAATTCTTGTCCGGATGCTGGATCATTGAGGATAACGTAGCCAATGCATCGGCGAACTCATTATGGATTCTGGGGACGTGCCGGAACTCTATCTTTGTGAACCTCTTTCTTAATTCCTATATATGGTGCAGGTATGACAGTATCTTGGAATTCTTTGTTGCCCATTCTCCTTGTACCTGATGTACCAATAAGTCTGAATCACCGATCACTAACAACTCTTGTACGTTCATGTCAATGGCTATATTGAGCCCTAAGATGCAGGCTTCATATTCGGCCATATTGTTGGTGCAAGGGAACCTGAGTTTGGCAGATATCGGATAATGGTGACCGGTCTCTGATACTAGGACTGCTCCAATACCGACTCCCTTGAAGTTTGTTGCTCCATCAAAGAACACCCTCCAACCATCACAGGGTTCTGCAATATCTACTCCTATGAATGATACCTCTTCATCAGGAAAATATGTTTTCAAGGGTTCGTATTCTCCGTCTACGTGATTCTCAGAAAGATGGTCTGCCATAGCTTGTCCTTTAACTGCCTTCTGAGTCATGTAAACAATGTCGAATTCGCTCAGCAGGATTTGCCACTTGGCTAGCTTTCCAGTGGGCATTGGCTTCTGAAAGATGTATTTTAATGGATCCATCCTTGATATGTGATATGTTGTGTAGGCACAGAAGTAATGCCTTATTTTTTGGGCGACCCAAGTTAGAGAACAACAAGTACGCTCTAATAGAGAATAGTGGGCTTCATATGGAGTGAACTTCTTGCTGAGGTAATAAATAGCTTGTTCCTTCCTTCCCGTTTCATCATGTTGCCCCAGAACGCAGCCGAAAGCTCAATCTAACACGGCAAGATAGAGTAACAGAGGTCTGTCTGGCTTGGGCGGTACTAGGACTGGCGGTGTTGACAAATATTCCTTGATTCTGTCGAAAGCCTTTTGACAATCGTCAGTCCACTTGGTCGCAATGTCCTTCTTCAATATCTTAAAGATTGGCTCACAGATGACTGTAGACTGTGCTATAAACATGCTGATGTAATTAAGCCTCCCCAAGAAACTCATCACATCTTTCTTGTTCCTTGGTAGTGGTAGTTCTTGAATGGATTTGACTTCTTAAGGATCCAATTTTATTCCCCGGAGGCTTACAATAAACCCCAGCAACTTCCCAACAGGAACCCCGAATGAACACTTCGCGGGGTTTGGTTTCAGATTGTATTTTCGCAATCTATTGAAGAACTTCCCCAAATTTTCCATGTGATCAACAACTTTCTTTGATTTGATAATGACATCATCCACGTACACCTCGATCTCCTTGTGAATCATGTCATGGAATATGGTAGTCATGGCCCTCATGTAGGTGGCCCCTGCATTCTTTAGGCTGAATGATATCATCTTGTAACAATACACTCCCCACGGCGTGATGAACGCCGTTTTCTCAGCATCTTCCTCATCCATCCAAATCTGGTGATAATCAGCGAAGCAATCCACGAAGGACTGCAATCCATGCTTGGCGCAGTTGTCAATCAGAATGTGTATATTTGGTAAGGGAAAGTCATTTTTCGGACTGACCCGGTTGAGATCCCGGTAGTCGACACAGACTCTGACCTTCCCGTCCTTCTTCGGCACAGGTACAATGTTGCCTAACCATGTCGGGTACTCCACTACCCGAAGAACTTTGGCTTTGATTTTCTTGGTAACTTCTTCTTTGATTTTCAAACTCATGTCGGGTTTGAAATTTCTGAGCTTTTGTTTCACCGGTGGACATGTTGGATTGATTGGCAGTTTGTGAGCCACAATAGATGTACTTAGACCAGTCATGTCATCATACGACCATGCAAATACATCCTCATACTCTTATATAAACCTTGTGTATTCTTTCTTTTCTGATGGTGACAAATGAATGCTGATACGAGTCTCCTTGACGTTTTCTGAATCTCCTAGGTTGATAACTTCAGTCTCGTCCAGGTTGGACTTAGGTCCGTTCTCAAAGTTCTCAACTTCTTTGACAATCTCGTCAGGTATGTCGTCTTCGTCTGAATCAATGTCCTTTTGCTGCTTTGTCTCATTGCATGTCACATTCATCAATTCATCAAGACAAATAATAGTAATGTTGTATAAATAAAGTAATGAGAGAAAACAATAATAATAAATATCGGATTCGTAAGAGAAATTTAGAAGATGCTTTGATGAATTGAATAACTATTTTGAACATTGAAGATCTTATTGCAGAAATTGAAAAATGCAGGAAGAGGAAAATCATTTAGTGAATAAAACAATAAATAATGCTTGTTTTAGCCTTGCTACCCTGAGGTTCGTCGGGCTTTGGTCGTCTTGATAGACTAGTTCTTGATATATGTCCCCTTTCTTACAGTCTGTATGGAAGGTCCTTCCTCCCCCTCCTCCTCGAGAACAACATAGCAATCCATATCCTCGTCCTCTAGGAACAAACTCCTCATTGCTGCAAGTGCTTCTTCTTTGTCTGATCCATAAATAATGTTGGCCTGCCTAAAAGTCTGCTCAAGATGAGGTATCGGCTGCTCCAAAGGGTAATAGGGACCGCGCCAAGGTGGCGACCAGTCGTTGAATTCCTTCCAAGTGTACTCATATCCCAAATCGAAAGTGGTACCATGTTTCTTGAGTTTTATGGGCTTCGTGATCCCTTGGAGGTTCTTACCGAGCCCTTTGCCTGGCTCATATACTTTCCCGTTCAGGATGCTCTCAATCTTTCTATCACACCACTTGTCCTTGTCGATAGCATTGACCCGCTTAATGTGGTTTGACGACTATAAATGGGGTTGCTACCGTCACCATGAATAATCACCTCTTGGTGGTTCCACTCGAATTTTACCGCCTGATGTAGTGTTGATGCTACGGCCCCAACAACATGAATCCAGGGTCGTCCTAATAATAGGTTGTAGGATGCTGGCACATCTATCACCTAGAAATCCACTTCGAACCAAGTCAGTCCCATCTGCAGACATAGACTGATCTCCCCCATGGTGGACCTCTGAAAACTGTCGAAGGCTTTCACATTGATCGCTCCATCCCTTATCTCATGTAGCCCTTTATACAACTTCTTGAGTGTTATCAACGGACAGATGTTAAGACTGGAACCTCCATCGATCAAGATACTTGTGATGAAATGATCTTTGCATTGCAGGGTGATGTGCATCGCTTTGTTGTGCCCCAATCCTTCAGGTGGTAGTTCGTCTTCATGAAAAGTGATTTTGTGAATTTCCAGTACTTGGCCTATCATATTTTCCATTTCCCCGCTAGTGATGTTGTTTGGAAAATATGATTCACTCAACACTTTCAACAAATCATTTCTGTGTGTTTCAGAATTCTGTAGCAAAGAGAGGATGGATATATGTGCCGGTGTCTTGTTCAGCTGGTCGATGACTGAATACTCCTTAGCCTGTACCTTTCTCCAAAGGTCATCGTGACATGTTTTGATAAGGGGAGGCCGGTTGGCAGCCTGCTTGCTTGATTCGGCCAGATGCTCAGGGATGTAGACCCTACCAGTTTCGTCATACCCTATGCTACGACATCCTCCTCAGACCTGACCTTGCCTTTCCTTCTCGCCTCGACTGTATAGTCCCAAGGGATAGCATTTGAATAGAAGGTTGGCGTGGTTGACGTTGCCACCGGAATTGGTGTGGCCATCCTTACTTCAAACGGAATGTGGGTTCGGGTGGCAAGACTGCGACCTCGAATGGTACCGGTGCATTTGCTGGAGATACAAACTCAACTTCAATTGGCACTGGTGACTTTGCAGGTGGCGCTGCTTCAAACTCAAATGGTATAGACATATTCACCTCAGCATCCTCAGATGATTGAATCTGGACTATGATCGGTTTGAGAGTGACTTCAGGTTTCTTTGGGTCATCGCCTTCTGCGATCAACCCGATCGATCCCTCGGGATCCCTCTTCTATTTCAATCATATGGATACCTCCACCCTTATGGTCTGACAAAGGATTGTTGCGGACGTTTGGAGCGGGGTCTTTTGCCACAATAATCTTGTTATCAATGAGAGCCTGTGTTTTGTCCTTCAAAGAGCGACATACTTCGATGGTGTGTCCTTTCATGCCAGAGTGGTATGCACATGATTTGTTTGGGCTAACCCACTGAGAAGGGTTCTCAAGGGTTGCATCAGGGATAGGTGTGACATAACCAGCAACTTTGATCTTCTCATACAGCTGGTCAATGGGCTCGGCTATGGCGGTGTATTGCTTTGGAGGGCGATGATCAAAATTGGGACGAGGTCTAGGGAAGTTTTGGCGTGCAGGGGGTGATTGGTAATGTGATGGCTTGGAATTATAAGTGTTGTAGACAGGAGCGGTTGTGAGTATCTGGGCGAAGCATGTTAATATATGGGTGGTGGAGATTGGTAGGTGCGCGGTGGAGCTTGGTAGGAAGGTGGTGGAGCTTGGTAGTTCGGTAAGGGTGCTTGGTAGTTTGGTGAGGGATGGTAGGAATGTGGTGGAGCTTGGTATGTGAGTGGAGGTGTTGGATAAGCTTGGTATTTGAACGGGGACTTGGCTCTTTGTGCAATCACTACGGCTCCCACGTCTCTCTTCTTAGACACACCACCGGACTGTAAAGCCTTGTTAGTGGCTTGCAAGGCTTCAAAATTTGTAACCATACCGCTTTTAATGCCTTCTTCAATCCGCTCACCCAATTTGATGATGTCGGAGAACTTGTGGCCTTCAACCATCATTAACCGTTCATAATACTGCGGGTCCTGAGCCCGGACAAAGAACTTGTTCATCTGCTCTTCCTCTAGAGCAGGTCTGACTTTAGCGGCTTCGGACCTCCAGCGAGTAGCATACTCGCGAAAGGTTTCTGTGGGTTTCTTCTTCAAATTTTGAATGTAGAACACATCTGGTGCGTTCTCTGTGTTGAATCTAAACTTGTCCATAAAGTCAGACGCCATGCTTACCCAGTTTGACCATTTCTTGGGGTCTTGGCTGATGTACCAAGACAGTGCATCTCCCTTCAAACTCCTCATGAACAGCTTCATGCAGATTCTTTCATCCTTCCCAACGCCAACCAACTTGTCGACTCTCGGATCACCAGTACTGTCAAACATTTCGAACTTTGGAGGTTTGTACCCCTCGAGCAGTTCAACATCAGGTTGTATACAAAGGTCTTCATAATTAAACCCTTCAATTCCCTTGGTTCCTTCAACACCCTGGACTCGGCTGGTCAGTTTCTTAAGCTCCTCGGCCAGGTTCTTGATAAGTAAGTCCTTTCCATCAGACTCGGATTCCTGTGAGATAGGCGAAGTGGAGTGGGTCACGATTTCCACATAGATGGGATTGTTATAGGTGTGGAAATGGTCCTTTGTGGGGTTTTGAGGTTCTGGGATGAGTAGTGGAGTGTTATTTGAGGTGTGGCAAGCATTGCACTGCGTCGAGAGAGTTTGGTTCTTTGTGGGAGTGGCGTGATGGTGAGGTGCGGGATGATTTTGCTGTCTTGGGATATTTTGTGGAGGTGCGGGGTTTTGAGCATTTGGAAGGTTGACGTTGGGGACGTTGAGGGAAAATGACAGGTTGGCCAGATTCTGGACTTGATCGAGTTTTTCCCGAAACTTCAGCAATTTCTGTTCAAGTGGTGACATGTTTTCATGCAGGACCTGAATACCTCGTCCATCAGTGACCTCTACCCGTTCAATCATATTCTCCTTTCTGGTGACGCTGGACTCTTCCATCTTACTTTTGCCTTTGTCTTTGCCCTTAGGAGGACTAGGAGGAGGAGTAGGTGGAGGGCCATTGGATCTTGTGCGATAGGCTGATGATGCCAGAATGCACGAACTAACCTTTGGGGAGGGGTAAGGAAAAAAAAAGGTAACCAAGTCAGTGAGGATTATGAAAAAGAATATTGCAGTATTTAAACACATAATGCGGAAATATAAAGCGCGTCCTAAGTTAGGAACCTCTTTGTGCCCGAGGTAGGCCTAGCGACAAATTGATTTGGAGAACTTAAAATGCTAAATGCCTCATTTTATTTATAAGAAAAATAGACAAATCCCAAAACGATAGACGAAAAATAAAAGTCACTAATGGCCATTGTCCTTATTACATTGATAGAGAAAAATAAAGAGACTCCTACATAATTGGTCCCAGAAGGACCTTCCCCAGACTCGGCATTCTTGCTTTCCTTGTACAGTTTTCCCAGCTCGCGAAGTCCCAGCAACAGGTATGTTCTGGCTAGATATCCTCCTTCAGCTCCCTCAGCATTTTGACAGGAGAGATGGTAAGTTACCCAAGTGTTTCCTAACGATTGCTTTGTCGCTAGAGTGCAGATCCTCCCACCAACTCAACAGTCTTGAGTGGATATTGGAGACCATGCCGAATCTGGGGACTTCGTGCCTCATTTTTCTGCAAAGCAAATAAGGTTAGGCCCTTACCCCCACCGGACTCGACTATTTAACGTCAATAATTAGCAGGAAGCATTTAGTTCTCCAAATAAATGCACATAACGTAAGGGCGTCCGTTTGGGTTTAGGGAAACCCGGTAGACTTTGGATAAGACTATCTTAAAAGCTATCGTGCGGACAACACTTTAGCTCGGCTAGGTCTAACCATGATGCATGCAACAATGCGAAAAAGTAAGGTTTCTATGGGGTTTTAGACCGGTACCCTTGAGTGGACAACTCAAGGGGGAAAGGCACGGAACCGTCGACTGCACCGCTGATCGACTAGTTTTACCGCAAATAAGCCTTTCCGAATTTAATGGGTAATAATATAGGAAGAGCGCAACCACTCATCAAGCGTCGCTATAGTATTTTGTTTGGCATGAGTGGAGTATGAATGTTGAGCATGATTATGCAATAATAAGTATCAAAACAAGTTGTCACGTATTTGCATGTTAAAGAAAGGGGTAAAAACAACAGTAATGATTTAAAGCAGTTGCAAAAGAAAACAAAGAGACATGTCAGTTTCGTTTTTGAGGAAAAGTAAATACCTGAAGTAAATAATTAATTGCATATAAAGGGAAGAGGAAATGGTGCAGGTATTTAAACAAAAATAAAGGCACAAATTCACGAAATAATTTGAAATGGTAAAAGCCTAGATATCCCCAGCAGAGTCGCCATGCTGTCGCGCCCCTCTTTTTCCCCGAGTGCTCCTTTCGGGGCCCGGTTGAAAGGGGTTTATGACATGGGTTGAGACAACTCGTTCCTTTTGGGAAAGGGATTTGCATATTTTGAAGAGTCACCACCTAACGATTTTAACGGTGCGTTAGGGCACCTAAGGGGTTCAATTACAACTACATTACTAACC
This sequence comes from Nicotiana paniculata, assembly GCA_005239505.1. Classification (NCBI taxonomy): domain Eukaryota; kingdom Viridiplantae; phylum Streptophyta; class Magnoliopsida; order Solanales; family Solanaceae; genus Nicotiana; species Nicotiana paniculata. The sequence continues at coordinate 7,622 of MDKI01102944.1, forward strand.
AGAGATTGGGTAAGGGCTTGAAATTATCATAAGGGGAAGGTGTTAGGAACCCCTCAGGATCCATAAGTGTGGTTCCCTGCCAAATGGTTTATGTGAATTTGTACGGCTTAGGAAACAAACAAATAAAGGCTCAAATAAGAGGGGGTTTAAGTCTTAAGCATGCAGATGTTTGAAAACAGTAAAGAAGATTAGCTTTTGAAAGGATTATAATCTAAGCATATAAAAGGTATCCTAGGTTTATAATAATATGGATCACATCAATGCAATACCCGGTAATCACTCCTCGAAGAGTGGCTACACGTGGTATTAGCGCACCAATCATCATATCCATATTCTATCCTTTCCCACCCCGTGAAAGCAACTAAATCGAGTGTTGGTCTCGACCTCTATTGCATGCTGTTACCCGTCCCTTCCTATCAGTCCCAGAGGAAATTAAGACTCCTATCCTAAAGAAGGTGCTAGGCAGACCCTCAGGTTTTAAAGGTGAAAATGCTAAGGTGACATATAATGAACAAGTACCGTCACATGAACCTACACAGGATCTCTATTGCACATATAGGTAATAAAAACCTAAGCATGGTTTCTACCCTTGTAATAGCTAAGCATGCATAGTTATCCCTCCCGTTTCACTATCTAGCCCCAAAATTATTTACAAATTATTGCAGGCCAAGGATTATGAATTACACAACCAGAAGTGAAAAATAAGAAGTTATTCTATAAGGAGCATTCAATTAGGCCCAAATCCTCTAAACCTCATTGCCATATGGTATTCATAGCCTTTTCACATTCCAGGTGTGTCAAAGTTCCCTAAGGACCTCATGGGCTCCCGGGCAACCCTCACACCCATACTTAGTAACCAGGAGTTAAACATGTGCAGTGTGGAAATACCAGCCTCCGTGTGTCAGAGTTCAGAGGGAACTCAAGGTCCCAAAGCAGTGCTCACACTGAGGGGGAAGAACTTAAAGGTCTAGGAATCAAGTGAAGTGCAGGAGATCGAATTGGAAAGGTTTTGATACAAAACAGTACTGAATTGATTCAGTAAATAATTAAGTTTTCTGAAAAGGTGTTGATCAGTAATGAAACAACTTTAATATAATGTAAACATCTTTGGAAAAGCAGCAAACAACTCGCACAGGTTCAGCACATTCAAGCATAGATTTCACTCAGGGACAAAGGGGATTGGGGACACATAGAAACATATTAGCATTGGAGAAGTATTAGAGTGTCACAGACTAGTATTGAGTCTTAAACAACACAGTTAGTCACCAAGAATTTATTCCAAGATCTAAACATAATCAGATTCGAGGGAGTACTGGAGAGGGTAGGACATAATTACACATAGGTTTAAGAAACACATGTTAAGTAACATACATGGCAATTATGGTATCCTAGGGATTGCATGCTGAGGCTATAAGGGAGGAGATACCCAGAACCAAACAACATAATATGTGAAACTAGTTGCAAGTAGGACAACATAACCATAAGTAAAAGGAAACCAGAAGCAGGATGCATCGCAATAACCAGAGAAACATGTTGTTTTGGAGACTTTAAATATAAACTGGAAACATACCAGTTGAAGATAGCAAATACAGAATAAGAGGCAAGTAGAATAGCTAGTCTTGGCTTCCAGCCGACTAGCAATAGCAAACAATCGAGAGAAGAATAGTAGATTGTGTGTGTGTGAGCAAGAGAGAATAGAACAAGGTCTATGTTCGTGTTTTCTTAATAAAAGAGTAGTGTGTATATATAGTTTTTGAAAACCAGTATTGAATAAGGCAGGAAATCAAAATAAGTCAGTAATTAGGGACTGAGCATCAATCAATACACAATCAGTATAGGTATCCCTTAATTGAAGGGATTGAGTTCAAACGGCATTATCAAACAATGAATAAGGAAAGGTACCATATGTAGCTTAGAGGAATATTCAAAATAGTGTAAAATTAGCATAAGTGTCCCTTAATTGAAGGGATTGAGTTCAAATGGCTAGCAGGCAAAACAACAAATAAGGAAAGTTCCCATATTTGACATGCATATGACATATAAGGAAACAATTTCAAATCAGTACAAGCATACAATAGAGGCTAGGTTCACAGACTCTAATTAAGGGAATGGAAATCAATTAACAACAAATAAATCATGTAACAAGGTAAAAAATGGACTTAGGTCGGAAATTAATCCATAAGGTCTCAAATCACAAGGAATCATGGATTCAAAAAATAGAAAAGATAGCACTGATTTATCACAATATTATGAGAATAAGCACAATAACATATAATAGACAAAAATCAGAACCTCAAGAAGACTGGTAAGGTAAAATCATGCAAAGGTTAGGGATTCATATAGAACACAATGCGAATCAACAGAGCAAACATGATATAGGCAAAAGAAATGAATAGTCAGGAACCCTAATAGGTAAACCTGGGGTAAAATCACAAAATCATGGAATTTTCAGGAGAAAACAGTAAACATAATAGAACATA